>JAJIBD010013650.1:0-46451 GCA_021461705.1 Cryptotis parvus | reverse complement strand
CCTGACTTTCTGAGCGCCTTCCGGGAAGCATTGCTAAAAAGCACAGACGTGTTTGAATCAACTTCAGAAACCAGCGATGTGAGGCCTGACTCCAGCCACAGCAGGGCCAAGCCCCGAAAGGCGGGTGATCAGGACAGGCCAGTCCCTAGCAGGAAATACTTTCCAGGAACCAAACTCAGCGGCTCTTTTCTTTTCCTTTTGGGCCACACCCAGTGGTGCTCAGGGCTTACTCCCTGGCTCTGCACTCAGGGATCACGCCTGATGGTGCTCAGGGCACCCTATGCGGTGTCGGGACCAAACCTCTGCAAGGCAAGTACCCTCCCCCGTCCCTCTCTCTTGGCCCCAAACTCTAGACTTTGCTCTCGGCAGGCGTCACGCCTGAGTGAGGAGATGCTGGTATTTCACAGCCCGGAGGGCATGGGTGCTGCTGACACACCAGAACCGCCCGGCTGTGGCAGGGAGCAAAGGCCAGCCCTCCCCGTCCCTTCCAGACCTGGAGGGGCGCCAGGCTTAGACGAGGCACCGGGCATCAGTTTGCCCTGCAGGCAAGCATCCGAACCAGGTGGACTGTCTCTGACTCCTCACCCGGTGCCTGACGGCTGAGGAAGCTGAGGCATTAGGGGGTCACCGAGGAGCTGAGGCCTCACCGTTGCAAACACGTGGGTGTGCTTGGGCTGTGTTGAGGCTCCAGGACTGGGCCTGGAGAGGCTCAGGTCTACTGGGGTCTTGCGGGGTGGGGGGGATATGGGGACCCACAGCAGCCAGTCCGGGACACGAAACATCAGCCTTCCTCCAGGAACTGGGCACAAACTCGCTGCCACCTCAGCGGGCACTCTGGCCCCAGGAGAGCGGGCAGAGGGGTGGAGCGGTGTGTGCCAGCCAGGGATACATGCTTTGTTGTGTGAACCCCGAATTCATCCTCAAGCCCAGCGGGAAGGGACCAGAGCAACAGGACAGCGGGGGAGGGCGTTCGCCTTGCAAGCGGCAGACCTGGGTTCAATCCCCGGCATCCCATTGGGTCCCCCGAGCACCGCCAGGAGTAATTCCTGAGTGCAGAGCCCAGGAGTAACCCCTGAGCATGGCTTGGTGTGATCCCAAAACAAACAAACCCCCCAAGTAGTACAGGGACTGACTGTAATGTGCAACCCCTGACCCCTGGGCCAGGTGTGGTAGAAAAGGAAGAGGACAAGCAACATTCTTGCTGCCTGGAGGAGGAGGAAACCGGCGGAAACTCAGCAGCTCTGTTCCAGGTCACCCCGTCTGTTGGGGGGCGTGTTGCTGGTCACCCATCTGTTGGGCCCCAGGGGACCCTATGGGGGCTGGGGACCAACCCGGGTCTGTTGTACACAAGGCAAGCACCCTCTCCACTATCCTTTGCAGGCCAATACTCAGAACTCTGATCTTTGTTGGAACACAGTTGCCGGGCCCCCTGGAGCCCTCCCATGGGTGAGCCTGTGACCCCTGCTCTCCCCGACACAGCAGCCACATCGGTATGGCAGTGGCATTCTCCAGGTGCTCTTCACGGGATTGTTGTTTTTTTTTCTTCTTTTAGGTCACACCCGGCGATGCTCAAGGGTTACTCTTTGATTTGCACTCAGGAATTACTCCTGGTGATGCTCAGGAGCTATATGGGATGCTGGGATTGAACTCGGGTCTGCTGCATGCAAGGCAAACAAATGCCCTCCTGGCTGGATTATCATTCTGGGCCTCTTCACAGGAACTTTTGATAAATCACACCCCACGCACTCCTTTCTCCTTTCCGTGTGTGAGCTGTGCGGTGTGTGGCTGAGCTGTCTCAGGGCCGGGTTTCTGAGGCATCTTGTTGATGTTCAGCGGACACACGAAGTTCTCACTTTCCCCCAGACTTTTTTCTCTCTGTGAGACAAAGTAGGAAAAACTCCCACGTAGCCATATCTAGCTTTGCTATTTATTTCATGGATATTTATACAACTATCTCGGCACCTGTGTTCCAACTAAGATCAAAAGTTCTGGGGACTGGAGAGATAGCCCAGTGGGTAGGGTGTTTGCCTTGCACTTGACCGGCCCATGCCGGCTGGGGTTCGATCCCCGGCATCCCATATGGTCCCCCTGAGCACCGCCAGGAGTAATTCCTGAGTGCAGAGCCAGGAGTATCCCCTGAGCATCACCGGGTGTTCCCAAAAAGCAAAAAAAAAAAAAAACCAAAAACCCGAAGGTGTCGCTCCTGCCCTAGGCAACACTCCACTACCCTGTTCTGGAGGCTGTGAGTGTGTGATTTCCCTTCCTTGATTTTGTGGGTCTCTCTCTCTCTCTCTCTCTCTCTCTCTCTCTCTCTCTCTCTTTTTCTCTTCTCTCTCCCTCTTCTCTCTCTCTTATCTTTTTTTTTTTCTTTGTGGGTCACACCCGACAATGCTCAGGGGTTACTCCTGGCTCTGCACTCAGGAATTTCTCCTGGCAGTGCTAAGGGGATGATATGGGATGCCGGGGATCGAACCCAGGATGCCCGCGATCAAGGCAAATGCCCTACCTGCTGTGTTATTACTCTGGCCCTCTCTCTCTTATCTTTCTTCTCATAACTTCTTTCTTTCTTTCTTTCTTTCTTTCTTTCTTTCTTTCTTTCTTTCTTTCTTTCTTTCTTTCTTTCTTTCTTTTCTTTCTTTCTTTTCTTTCTTTCTTTCTTTCTTTCTTTCTTTCTTTCTTTCTTTCTTTCTTTCTTTCTTTCTTTCTTTCTTTCTTTCTTTCTTTCTTCTTTCCTTCCTTCCTTCCTTCCTCCCTCTCTCTTATCTATCTATCTATCTATCTATCTATCTATCTATCTATCTATCTATCTATCTATCTATCTATCTATCTATCTATCTATCTATCTATCTATCTATCTATCTATCTATCTATCTATCTATCTATCTATCTATCTATCTATCTAATCTATCTGTCTATCATCTGTCTGTCTGCCTGCCTGTCTATTTATTTATTCATTTATTTATCTATTTATTTATTTATTTATTTATTTTTTGCTATTTGGGTCACACCCGTGATGCTCAGGGCTTACTCCTGGCTCTGCACTCAGGAATGACTCCTGACAGTGCTCATATGGGACCATATGGGATGCCAGGATCAAACCCAGGTTGGCTGCGTGCAAGGCAAACGTCCTACCTGCTGGACTAGGCCCCTTTACTCCCTCTGGCCCCTTTACTCGCTTTTTTACTATATGCTTCTCCTGTGGCCACTCAAACATTTCTGCTCCAGGGCCTCTGGGGAGCTCACACAGGCCCCTCTCTGCCCGCAGTTGTGTCTTTTTGGATCTCTGAATTTAGCTGTCATCTCCTTGGAGCGGCTTTGAGGGTCACCTGATGTAAAATAGCTTGAAACTGTCCATTAGTCAGCCTCTGCCGGCTCCACAGCTTCTCTAGAATCATTTACAGGCCACCGTCCTGGTCAGGAGAATGTGACGGTGGGCAGGGCGGGGGCTGAGATGCTGGTTTGGCAGAGCTGTTGGCAGCTGAGCAACAGGAGAGGGACACTGGTGGGCCAAGTGAAGGCTGGGAAGCTGAACTCCCCAGGACACAGGGGGTCACTCCTCGTGGGGCTCAGGGACCGTCGGCCTGGGATCGCGCGGGCTCTACTGTGGGCCAGGTAAGCAGCCACCACTGGATCCTCTCCGCCCTCACCTTCTCCCCCGTGTTATGGCACTCAGCCTGCTCGGCAAGTTCTTATTTATCACATGATTTTGTTTTTCCTTCCTTCGCTCACTGTGGGCCCCAGAGCAGGAGGAGGTTCCCCTCCGTCTCCCACCCCAGTTCTGGGAATAATAATAACTAGCTCAGTGGTCAGTAGATGTTTCTGCAATAAGTGAGTCTGTTGCAGTGTTAGATGACTCCCTCTGTCTTTCTTGTTTTTGCTTTTTGGGTCATGCCTAGTGATGCTCAGGGGTTCCTACTGGCTCTGCACTCAGGAATTACTCCTGGTGGTGCTTGGGGGACCCTATGGGATGCCAGGGATCGAGCCTGGGTCAGCTGTGTGCAAGGCAAACACCCTCCTGGTTGTAATATCACTCTGGTCCCTTTTTCTTTCTAACCCAGCTCTATCCCCAGAGGGGAGCCCCTCCATGGGTCAGTTTAACCTTGAGACCCCGTTTCTATTTGGATGCGGATATGGAATGCTCCGTTTCCGGGAGAGGATGCGGGGTGGGGAGTGAGGGGTGGGACTTTTGTCACAGGCCGGCAGAAACCAGCAGAAAAAGAGGCAACAAGAGACCAGGGGAGAGTAGCGGAGGGTAGTGAGGGGCACAGCTTAGTACAAAGGCAGGCGAGCCGTTAAAAATTCAACTCCAATATCATCTCATTAAACATTCGGGACTTTCTGGAGCTCTCGGTCACTCTACAACACTGGTGGACCAGGAGAGCCACACCTGCCTGGATGGGCAGTAATGGGGAAGGCATCCAGTCTCTGTTAATAGCGTCCACGCATAAGGCTTCACCACTCTACGACACTGGTGAGCCAGGAGGGGCACACCGGCCTGGATGGGCGGTAATGGGGAAACACACACAGAAGGCTTCCCGCCTAGCATCTTAGCACTCTCTCATACATGGGTTTAATAGCTCCTGGGAACATCTACAATCTTCACCAACTTTCTTCTGAGGAAATATGTTTTTTATTTTTTTTTTTTTTTGCTTTTTGGGTCACACCCGCGATGCTCAGGGGTTTCTCCTGGCTCTGCACTCAGGAATCACTCCTGGCGGTGCTCGGGGGACCATATGGGATGCCGGGATCGAACCCGGGGCGGCATGGGCGGCCACGCAAGGCAAACGCCCTACCCGCTGGGCTATTGCTCCGGCCCTTAAATAATTTTTGTAGTAAATTGTAACAGTCAAATAAAAGAAATGATTGCGGGCCTGCTCTGGGGACAGGCTTAAGGGGTGACTGGGAAAATTGGAGATAAAGGTGGTGGGAAGGTGCCATGGTGGTGGGTTGGTGATGGTGTATTGGAAGTCTCTAGTCACCGTGAACAACCTTGTAACCACAGTGTTTATATAAGGTGTAACACTTCACTTGTCTTCTCATTGTTCATCGATTTGCTCCAGCAGGCACCAGTAACCTCTCCATATGTCCTGTTGCGAGCTAGTGTAGTGTAGTGCTCGCTCCAAGAACACGAAGAGCCTCAGACCATTCCTTCAGGTCATGGGAATGAGGTCTACTATATACTATACATTATATACGATATACGATATACCATATACCATATACCATATACTATATACTATACAACAACAAAAAACAAAGGTGGTAGGAGGCAGTCTCATCCCCCCCCTGTACTGAGGGGTGAGTCTCTGCTTTCCAGGGTGTGTGTCACACATCCACACACACAAAGAAAATCTATCTCTGCTTTGGAACCGGAGGCCTTTGCCGCTGGCTGCAGTGCCAGGTCCCCGGCACATGGCCTCTCGTCCCTCAGCTTCCCTCTGGTTTGTTTGGCTGTCTGGCTACTCAGTTTCGTTTCCAAATTGGTTTCCTGGGTGTGAGTCACTAGGTGATAAATAGCAATTGTTCGTCTGAGGCCCAATGAGAGGGGTGAGCAGTGACTGCCCAGCCAGGGGCCGCTCTGGGTGCAGCCACTGATCCCTCTCCAAGAACTGGATGACCCCCTTGTCTCTGACCATGCGTTTGTCCTGGCCTTGCCCAAATGAGGGCTCAACTTGAAAATGCGGGGTGGTGGGCCCGAGTGATAGCATAGAGGGGAGGCGTTTGCTTTGCAAGCAGCCAACCCAGGTTCGATCCCTGGCATCCCATATGGTCCCATGAGCATTGCCAGGAGTAATTCCTGAGTGCAGAGCCAGGAGTAACCCCTGAGCATTGCCAGTGTGACCCCAAACAAACAAAAGCAAACAAACGAAAATGCGGGGTGGGTTTGGGGGAAGGCCTGGGATGCTGAGGTGTGCTGAGAACATGAAGCACTCAGAGGGA
Organism: Cryptotis parvus; assembly: GCA_021461705.1. Taxonomy (NCBI): domain Eukaryota; kingdom Metazoa; phylum Chordata; class Mammalia; order Eulipotyphla; family Soricidae; genus Cryptotis; species Cryptotis parvus. The sequence continues at coordinate 40,511 of JAJIBD010013650.1, read as the reverse complement.
AAACAGATAAAGAATGTGGCTTTTTTTGGGGGTGGTGGTGTGTTTGGGGGCACACCTGGCGATGCTCAGGCGTTCCTCCTGGCTCTGCGCTCAGGAATTACTCTTGGCACAGTTTGTTGAACCACATGGGGTGCCGAGTTCGAACCCAGCCGCCTGCATGTAAGGCAAACGCCTACCACAGTGCTATGGCTCTGGCCCCTACTCTCTGACTCTCTTACAAACCCAATTGTAATTTTTTTTTTTTTTTTTTTTTGCTTTTTGGGTCACATCCGGCGACGCTCAGGGGTTACTCCTGGCTCTGCACTCAGGAATTACTCAGGCGGTGCTCAGGGGACCATATGAAATGCCAAGGATCGAACCCGGGGGGCAGAGCGGGTCGCGTGCCAGGCAAACGCCCCACCCGCTGGGCTATCGCTCTGGCCCCCAATTGTAATCTTAATTGCATACCCAATCTTATTGGTTTCCGCACAACCCGTCATTTGCATAAAGACACAAATGCCACCGTTTCATTGGTCCGATGCAATTTGATGCCTTCATTGCTTCTTGGGCCTCACCTGGCAATGCTCCGGGGTTACTCCTGGCTCTGCACTCAGGAATTACTCCTGGCTGTGCTGGTGGGGGTGGGGAGGGCATATGGGATGCAGAGGATTGAATCAGGGTCTGCTGCGTGCAAGGCTAATGCCCTCCCGCGCAAGAATGTGGTTTTTTTAAATTTTTTTTTTTTTTACAGATGATTTCTTGGGCGTGTGTGTTGGGACATTCCCAACATGAAATGTACCAAGAGTCGCTAGAAGGGCTGCGAGTTGCTCCAGGCAACTGGAGCACATTCATTCAGCCTTGGCCGTGGGAGCCCCAGTCCATCCTGATGCCTCAGGGTCCCCAGCACCCCACAACACAACACATAAACACATAAACACAACACACACCACTAGAGGGGGAAAAAGGGGAAAAAGGCTGAGGAATGTGCTAGAATGGCTTAGGAATCTGAATCAGGACGTGTCAAGGGTTAATAACCCAGGGCCTGAGTGATAGTACAGTGAGTGGGGCCAAATGCCTTGAACTGGCCAGCAGTGATTCCCAAGTGCTGGAGGAACCCTGAGCATTGCCGGGTGTGACCCACAAAGCCAAAACAAACAAACAAAGAAGCAAATAAAAGTTTAAAACAAGATTTAATAGCCCATTTCCAGCCTTTTCACATAATTTTACCTTCCAACCGCTTTTGCTTCAGGAATACACCCGGTTTTATCGAAAACCTTATTTTGCTATATGCACTTGATTTATGATCAGCCATAATCATTATTATCAGCCATAATCTTTATAATCCCTGGATAGATGGATTTATACACTCCCACCCCCAGCCCATTTTGCAAATCTTACAAGAAGACAAATGAAATCTGGAACAGGTAAGCCACTTACTCAAAGCATCAATGGCCTATTCATTGCAGTGTTCTGCAAACGTGGACACCTTTCCAAAAAAAAATGCTCTTGATAATATTTGGATTTAACGTTTCTGTTACATTTTACTTAATCTGGCACTAACCTTCAAAATAGCTAAGGGCAGTGTTCTAAGGTTGCAGGATATCTTCTAACTCTGAGCTAGTTTTCCAGAAGGAAGCTTACTCAGAAACCGTTGCAGTTAATATTTTTTTGTTGTCATCACAGGAGTTAATATTAAGGAATAAGGCATTTGTTGTATAACTTTCCTCTCCTGGCATGGAAGGTAATGTGCAAATCACTTAGGAATTTTCTACAGAAGAAAGCCCTCCTTGTATCTTTACGGGCTTGCCTGTGTAAATGAGACTTAAGCTTCACTGCAAAAGGGACTATGGTTGCGCCATGTGCTTTGTAGAAACACGAAACAGGCCGGGAGTGAAGGTCAGGGGTAGAACACGTGATTTGCTTGCAGGAGGACTGGGTTTCATTCCTGAACTGGGGGTGGGGGAAGAGAGGAGAGAAAGAAAAGAAACGATACTCACTTATTCTAGAAGGTTGGTGAAATAAGCAGCAATAGCCAAACATGATCTTACTAGGAAGATAAAAACAGTGAAGAGTCATCCACTGATAGCGCCTGTTCTTACAGAAGTTTACGTATTTTTATGCTATTTACTAATCCACTTGGTGTCTATTTTATTTTATTTTGACTTTTGGGCCACACCGGACAGTGTTCAGGGTTTCTCCTGGCTCTGTGCTCAGGAATTTTCTCTTTCAGTGTGTGGGGACCATATGGGATGCTGGGGATTGAACCTGGGTCTGTGGTGTGCAAGGCAAACGCTCTGCTTATCGTACACTGTGTTGGTTTGGTTTGGTTTGGTTTGGTTTGGTTTTGGGCCCATGCCTGGCAATGCTCAGGGGTTACTCCTGGCTTTACCCTCAGGAATTACTCCTGGTGGTGCCCAGGGACCATATGGGATGCCGGAAATTGAACCTAGATGGGCTGTATACAAGACAAATGCCCTCTGGGCGGGAGCGATAGCCCAGCGGGTGAGGCGTTTACCTTGGCGCCGGTCCATGCCGGCCCGGGTTCGATCCCCGTATCCCATATGGTCCCCGAGCATCGCCAGGAGTGCTTCCTGGGTGCAGAGCCAGGAGTAACCCCCTGGGCATTGCCGGGTGCGACCCAAAAAGCAAAAAAAAAAAAAAAAAGACAAATGCCCTCCCCACTGTACTATCGTTCTGGCTCTCTCTCTCTTTTTTTTTTTTTTTTTTTGCTTTTTTGGGTCGCACCTGGCGATGCCCAGGGGTTACTCCTGGCTCTGCACCCAGGAACCACTCCTGGCGGTGCTCGGGGACCATATGGGATGCCGGGATTGAACTCAGGCAGACACAGGCCAGCCGCGCAAGGCAACACGCCCTACCCGCTGGGCTATCTCTCCGGCCCCCGTTCTGGCTCTTTAATGCATCCTTGTATTCTAAGCTAACTTGAGCATGGTTCAAGGAGCAGTGGCCTGAAGACTATGAGAACTACGGGACAGCCAATCTTTGAGGGAGTCTTTGAGTTGACTCCCTTGCTTAGCAGCTCCCTAAATTGGGGGTGTGGGGCGGGGCAGTAGGGGGTGAAAGGGAGAACTTGTGGTACCTTCTCCTTCCTCACTGCAATCCACGCCCCACTTGAATGAACTGAGGCAAACCTCACCTGGAGCCCCAGTGAGCCAAGCCAGGGCATCTCTCTGGGCTGAAGGCAGATCCACCCTCTCTAAGAAAACTGTCCCAGTGAGGGCCAGAGTGATAGTACAGTGGGGAGGATGCTTGCCTGGCACATGGCTGACCTGGGTTCCAGCCGTCTGGAGCCAGGAATAACCCCTGAGAATTGTTGGGTATAACCCAAAAAGCCAAATAAACAAACAAATAAACAAATGAATGAATGAATAAGAAAAACAAAAACAAAACCCAAAACCAAACAAAACTTTATTTTTTTAAAATTTATTTATTCATCCATCTATTAATTGATTGGTTGATTGATTGATTGCTTGCTTTTGGGGTCACACTTGGCAATTCTCAGAGTTTACTCCTGGCTCTGCGCTCAGGAATTACTCTTGGCGGTACTCAGGGGACCATATGGGATGCAGGAGATAGAACGCGGGTCTGCCGTGTGCAAGGCAAACACCCTCCCTGCTGTGCTATGCTCTGGCCCCCCAAACAAAACTTTAAAAAACCAAACCAAACCAAACAACAACAATAAAACCAACTGCCCCAGCACAGGCAGGTGGTGAGTGGCAGCGGCAGCGAGAAAGAGATTCCCAGGTGCCAAACCTGACTCAGCAGCGGCAGCCGAACACCCCCAGCCTGAGCTGAGGGTGCTGTGCTCTAACACCCAGAGCCTGATCTGAGTGTGCTGTGCTCTAACACCCAGAGCCTGATCTGAGGGTGCTGTGCTTTTGCACCAGCACCGGAACAGGCTGGGGTGGGTGAGGAGGAGAACTTGGGTGGGTATAAGCAGGTGTCTGGGGCCCAGCAGGCAGCTAGCTGGGCTGAGTGTAGCTTTGCATAGGGAAACTCCAGTTCTCTCTGTCACCCGCACTGCCCAGCCCTGCAGCACCACCAGGGGTGGCTCCTCCCTCCAAAACCCAAACGGTGCAGGCAGGAGCCTTCAGGGGTGGGATGGTGCCAGCGGCGGAGCTGATTGGATGTCAGACCCTGATCCGCCCCGCCCAGCTGGGGCACAGAGCTAAGCTGGTGGGGGTGGAGAGTAGATAAACAGATCTGCTTCTCAGAGGAGGGCTTGCACGACTGGACAGAGGGTGCCCTGGGCCCTCCCCAAAGCGCAAGCAACAAACCAGGGATCCCCGACCTGCTCTGCAGACTCTGACCCCTGCTCTCTCTTAGCGGGCACCGAGTCCCCCTCCCCCCTTTATTTTTATTTTTTTAATTTTGCTTTGTTTTATTTTTGGGTCCTACCCAGCGATGCTCAGGGGTTACTTCTGGCTCTGCACTCAGGAATTACTCCTGGCGGTGGTCAAGAGACCATATGGAATGCCGGGATTGAATTAGGCCCTCTGCTCACTCTGGCCTCGACCTCCTTCAAATGCTCCTCCCCACAAGTCAGCTCACAAAAGCTGAGCTGCCAGTGGCACATGGGTACCCCGGGCCTCCCAGTCTCAATCCTCTGGTCAGCCTGAAAACCACATCCTCTCTCTCTTTCTCTTTTTGTATTTGTTTTTGCTTTTTTGGGTCACACCCGGCAATGCTCAGGGGTTACTCCTGGCTCTGCACTATGGGATGCCGGGATCGAACCTGGTTGGCCAAGTGCAAAGCGAACACCCTCCCTGCTCTACTATTGCTATGTCCCAACCTGCATCCTCTTGGTCTGCTTGAACTTGGAATCAGGACTGGGGCCCAGCAGGTGCCCTGGAAGGCGGCAAGGCCCTGGCAGAGTTGAGTGTTGGGGGTGGTGGAGGGACCGGCTGCACACTGACCGATTAAGATAACGGTGGAGAACGTCTGCACTAGGTATAGTGCTGGGCTCAGGCACGTCCCTTGAGTGTGGCAAACCCTGGTTCCATTCCTGGAACACTCAGGAATAGCCCTGAGCAGAGACAGGTGTGGTCTGAACTCCCTCCCTGTCTCTCTCCCCCTCTTTCCCTCTCTCTCTCTTTTCCTCTCTCCCCCTCTCTTCATTCTTCCACTACTTGGAAGTAGCAAAACACCAAAAAAGAAACAAAAATGGGGGCCAGCAGGGAGGGCGTTGCCTTGCACGCGGCCAACCCGGGTTCAATTCCCCAGCATCCCATATAGTCCCCTGAGCCCTGCCAGGAGTAACCCCTGAGCATTGCGGGTATGACTAAAAAAAAAGCAAAGAAAAAAAAGAAACAAAAAACCCTCAAAAACCCCAACGTATAAAGTGTGGGGAAGAAGAGTAATAATGGGTCTCTTTTTTAGTTATTTTTTTTTAGATTTTTTATTTTTATTTTTATTTTATTTTATTTTTTAAAATATTTTATTATACTACCATGAGATATACAATTACAACGTTGTTCATGTTTGCAGGTTTCAGTCACTCTTCACTTATTATTATTATTATTTTTTGCTTTTTGGGTCACACCCAGCGATGCTCAGGGGTTTCTCCTGTCTCTGCACTCAGGAACTACTCCTGGCGGTGCTCGGGGACCATATGGGATGCCGGGATTGAACCCAGGCCAGCATGGGCCGGCCACGTGCAAGGCAAACGCCCTACCCACTGTACTATCGCCTCCGGCCCCTTCAGATTTTTTTTTTTTTTTTTTTTGCTTTTTGGGTCACACCCGCGATGCTCAGGGGCTACTCCTGGCTCTGCACTCAGGAATTACTCCTGGCGGCGCTCGGGGAACACATGGGATGCCGGGGATCGAACCCAGGCCGGCACAGGCCGGCTTGTGCAAGGCAAAAGCCCTACCCACTGTGCTATCGCTCTGGCCCCCTTCAGATATTTTTAATCTAACCTTTTCCTCCTTGTTATTTCATTTGCTTCATCTAATTTGTGAATGTTAAAGATTCCCTCCAGTCTTGAGATTCTGTAATCACTGCTTGCTTTTCTTTCATGTTTTTGATTTTTGTTGACATAAAACAATAGTAACAATTATTTAATGAGAATGAACAACATGTGAGTGGAGAATTAGAAGAAAAACCAGGCTTATTGTCTTTCTTGATTGTTTGTTTTAGAAGACAGTCCCTCTCCACTTATAAAGAAACAGCCCTTGGGGCCAGAGAGAGGCTGAGTGGACTGACGCCAGACTGCGCGTGGTGAGCCATGCTTGCTCCCCCAAAGACAGAACCAGGAGCTGCCCCTGGCCTGGTCTGCTAGGCCTGCTCCTCCCCTTGAGAAGAATATTCCTCGTGCTGACATCAGCTGAGTCTGGAGCACTGTGCCAGGAGCCCAAGGGGAAAGAGCATTTCTCGTTTCTCCCTCCAGCTCTCACGCCTGTGTCTCACTGGCCCAGCAGAACCAGAGCATTCGGGGCAAGTTCCAGAGTGGAGACGAGGAAGGACGAAGGGCAGGGTGCGTGGTACCCGTAGCTCACAGATCTCCAGGGATCAGTCAGCGCTGAGCAGCAGAGGGGAGAGAGCAAGGACAGGGGCCCAGAGGGGAGGCAGGAGGGACAGGGCTCAGAGGCCTGAGGGATACTCAGCAGTGCTGGACTATCAGGGAAGGGCTGCCAGTGAAAAGGGGCTCATTAGCACATTAGCAGAAAAGAGCCTGGTGGATTTTTTTTTTTTTTTTTTTGCTTTTTTGGGTCACACCTGGCAATGCTCAGGGGTTGCTCCTGGCTCTGCACTCAGGAATTACTCCTGGCGGTGCTCGGGAGACCATATGGGATACTGAGGATCAAACCCGGGTTGGCCGCGTGCAAGGCAAATGCCCTACCCGCTGGGCTATCGCTCCGGCCCCAGCCTGGTGGATTTTATTTTATTATATATATATATATATTGGCTTTTTTGGCCAGTTCCTTCTGGCTCTGTACTCAGGAATTACTCCTGGTGGTGCTTGGGGACTCTATGGGATGCCGGGAATCTGTGTGCAAGGCAGATGCCCTCCCCGCTGTCCTATCTATCCCTCAGGCCCCGAGCCTGGTGAACTTTAAAGGAGAGACGAGGCCAAACATGAGTGGGATTCAGTGGTGCTGATCTCAGGAGAAATGGAAAGAAGGGCAACGGAGTCATGCGGGACGTCACGAGGACCACTGGCTCTAAGTGTTCCAGACTAAATCGCAACCCACAGGCACCTTTGCCTCGGGCAGCAGAAAGCACCGTCTCTCAGACGTTTCCATCCCGCTGGACTCTCGGAAGATGCTTTTTGGGGGAAGCGAGCACATCCCCTGGAAACGAGAGGATTTGTCATATCCGAGAAACTGCGACGCATCTTTAAGCAGCACACGTTTATAAAATGGGAGTTATCTGTAAGATCTGCAAACAGCACCAGTGTTTGCAAAGGGAAAGCTCCTCTCCCCGGGTTTCCGATGCCCCTGGGTAGGGACTGATGGCCCGGCAGTCAGGGAAGGGTCTCTGCTGCGAGTGACAGGCAGTGTGCCAGGAACAGAGACGCGCAGACAGACGCAGTTCCATCTTCTCTGAAGCAGACTTGGGCTGGGAACAGGAGCGAGTGTGTGGGCTCTGTGGCTGTTCCTGCCCCGTCCCTAGGACGCCTCTGGGTCTGTGGGTGAGCCAGGAGGAGCAGAGAGATGGAGAGGGCAGTCTTCCCTCCAAGGCGCTGCTCCTGGATGACCATGCACCAGTCTTTGGCCTTCTCCAGAACCCCCGTCCCTGGTCAGCGGTGCGGGTCACATTTCCGGGCTTCAGAACAGGGCTCGGTTCAGCTCACATGTTTGGAACATCGTCAGCTTCCTGCGGCTCATGCCCACGCCAGCCGCTTTTCACGGCCTCTCTCATTTCTCTGTCTCAGCAGTCCGGAGCTCCTTTCTAGTTCTATCCGCTTTCCAGAGGCGAGGGAAGGCTTCAGAGACCTCGCCTGAGTGGCCAGGTCACCGCACTGAGGCGCTGAGTCAGGAGTCGATGCCCACACCCCTGCTTCTGACCAGCTGGGTCAGCGCTGTCAGCCCGACTTTCTGCCCGGATGGTAGGACTTTAGGCGGTGAGGGAAGGTCACGTGACTGGCCGGCCCTTGACCTGTGACCTGGGGTGGCTAAGGAGCTGAAATTTTAATTCAAATGATGGCATGGGGGCAGATGCTAACGTATTGGTCAGTACAGTTCTTAATGGGTTCACACTGGAGCTCAGGTTCCCAATCAATACTTTCAGATGGGAGCTCACACAAAGCCCAGGGCAGGACAAGGTGTGCAGGCAACAAAACCAAACCCCAGAATGTTTTAAATCATTATTTCAGATTTTTTGGTGTGCAAATTTTTGGAATGGAGCCAACATATCAGGTACTTGGTAAACAGGTAAAAGTGTGTACTTAGAATATTGGCACACAGGGCCGGAGCGATAGCCCAGCGGGTAGGGCATTTGCCTTGCACGCGGCCGCCCATGCCGGCCAGGGTTTGATCCCCGGCATCCCATATGGTCCCCCCGAGCACCGCCAGGAGTAATTCCTGAGTGCAGAGCCAGGAGTAACCCCTGAGCATCGCCGGTGTGACCCAAAAAAAAAAAAAAAAGAATATTGGCACACAGGGGCTGGAGCGATAGCCCAGCGGGTAGGGCGTTTGCCTTGCATGCAGCAGGCCCATACCTGCCCGGGTTCAATCCCGGCATCCCATATGGTCCCCCGAGCACCGCCAGGAGTAATTCCTGAGTGCAGAGCCAGGAGAAACCCCTGAGCATTGCCGGGTGTGGCCCAAAAAAGCAAAAAAAAAAAAAATATATATATATATATATATATATATATTGGCACACAATATATATAATTAATTACACTGATATACATTTTATTTGGCATGTACAAAGCATTTGCCTTTTACGACTCTTCTTTACAAATATTAACTAACTCGTTAATCTCCATTAGGATGCGGCCAGGTAAACACGTTTATTGCCCTCAGTTTACAAGGGAAAGAACTCGGGCTGTGTTTGGAGGCCGCCGCAGGACCCGGGTGGCTAAGACCTGATCGCAATCACTGTGTTTGGGTGTCACCGGTATAGTGGAAGCAGGGCAGGCAAACGGTTGCTGACATGCCAGTGACCAAATTAGAGCTTAACCCTCAGGCTTGACCTCAGTCGGACAGACAGAGAAACCTCTAATCTCAAATCTTATTTACATTTTTTTTTTTGTTTTGCGTTTTGGGCCACACTTGGCAATGCTCAGGGGTTACTCCTGGCTCTGCATTCAGGATCACTCCTGGCGCTCGGGGAACTGCATGGAATGTTGGGATCAAAACGGGGTCACCGGGGCCGGAGTGATAGCCCAGCGGGTAGGGCATTTGCCTTGCATGCAGCCGGCCCATGCCGGCCCAGGTTGGATCCCTGGCATCCCATATGGTCCCCCGAGCACCGCTGGGAGCAATTCCTGAGTGCAGAGCCAGGAGAAACCCCTGAGCATCGCCGGTGTGACCCAAAAAGCAAAATAAATAAATAAATAAATAAATAAATAAATGAAAAAGGTCACCACCTGCGAGACAACCAACCTCCCTACTTGGTGTACTATCACTCCAGCCCCCAATCTTCAAGTTGCAAAGGGACTCTGGAGAAGCTCAAGTCCATCCTTTTCCCACCCTGCACCTAAGCACTGAAAGGGGGTAGGGAGTTCCCACCCAGCACCCTAGGTTCTGAGAGGGGGATAGGGGGGCTCCCAACCCGCACCCTAGGCACCTGCGCCCTAAGCGCTGAAAGGGGGAGGTAGGGGTGTGACTTGACACTGAAGCGAAGGCCACAGGCCAAGATTTGTTTGCTGGGGCTCCTGAGAATCTTCTATTAAGGTCACCCTGGTCCCCCCACCCCCACCAAGCGATAGCACAGCGGGAGGGGCGTTTGCCTTTGCACGCAGCCAACCCCGGTTCGATCCCCAGCATCCCATATGGTCCCGAGCACCGCCAGGAGTAATTCCTGAGCGAAGAGCCAGGAGTAACCTTTGAGCATTGCCGGTTGTGACCCCCAAAAAAAGGTCACCCTGGGGCTGAGAGAGCTCAGAACAGCAGCGCGACCCTGACAGCGTCCCTGGCACCACACGCCCCGCTGGCCCAGCAGCAAACCTGTGGCCAGGGTGTGCCTGTGTGTCGGCCCCAAGCCGAGAAGTGCCGGGGAGGCCCCCTCCCCAAAACGCATCTTGCCCATTTTGTTCTGGTACTAACGTGAAAATAGAGATTCTGTATTTAGAAATGGGAGGGGTGGGCTGTAGCCCTACAGCGGGTGGCTCAGAGAGCAGGAGGGCGGAGCGCACCTGCTCCGGGGCCAAGGTGGAGAGAGGACAGACCCCAATCCAACTCCCACCCCCGTGCCCACCCGCGGACGGCTTTTGTCTCTGCGAAGCTTAATTTACTCTCCTACACGTCTGAACGCTAACTCCCAGGTATGTGAAGGTGGGTCAGGTCGAGCGCTGTCAACCTCTTGGACAGACACCCTGGAATGTCCGGAACGACGCGGGCCGAGGTGGGGGAGGGTGGTGCAGGCTGCGGGCGCGGCCCCCGGCGTGTAAGGAGGCAGGAATTTCGGGAAAGTCAACGCTAGAGCAGCCTCGCCTGGGGGGGTGGGGTGGGCGCAGGACGATCCCGCGTCCACCCTCGCCGCCTTCGGCATCTGAGCATGTAAACGAATTTAGTTTATTAGAGTTTAGAAGGGAGAGACTGGTCAGGCCGTGGGAAGCCCCTAAGCACTTGGTCATCGGGCCGCCCGAGCCTAGCCCACAGGTGAGGCAGCCCACGTGCACCCCCACGGCGCGTCCCCACGCGCTGCCCACGAGCCAACCCCGAGACCCCGGCGGCCAGGAGGGCGTGGCCTCCGAGTTTGGGCGTGGCCTCCGCGCTGGCCCCGCCCCCGAGCTCGAGGCGCGGGCGGCGTGGGCGGGCCGAGGACGCCGGCTTGGAAGGGCGGGGCGCGCTCGCGAGCGAGAGGGGCGGGTGCTCGTGCCCGCGCGCCCGCGCCCGGCGGGTGGGCGGTGGCGGCGGCGGCGCGCCTGTGCGCGCGCAGGGGCGAGGCCGGCCGGCGCGCGGCGGCCGTTGGGCGCTGGGAGCGGCCGGCGCCGACGGGGGCGGGAGTCACCTGCGAGCGGTCGGGATCGCGCCGGCTGCGCGGGGCCGCGGGGCCGCGCTCCCTGAGGCAGGAGGCCGGGCCGGGGACCGCGAGCCGAGTCGGCGGCGCCCGGGACCTGAGGAGCGGGACGTGGCCGCCGCCCCGCGCCCGGCGGGGTAGGTGAAGCGCCGGGTGCTGAGGGGCCGGCGGGGCTGCCCGGACGGGCCGCCGCGGGAGAAGCGAAAGTTGGCGGGCGCCGGGCCGGGCCGTCGCGGCGCGCCGAGGTGTCGTCGCGGGCGGCAGGCGGCGGCGGCCGACGCCATGTTGGGGGGCCGTGAGAAACGGGGCGCTCGGGGGCGCGGGGCTCCGGGGCCGTCCCGGAGGCCGCGCCGGGCCGGGGGTGTCGGGGCGACGGCGCGGGCCCCCCAGTGCGTCCCAGATCCGTCTGCGCTGCCCTTTGCCGCCTCGAAGTTGGCGGGTCGCGCGCGCCGGGGACGGGGCCTCGGGGGTCTCGGGGCAACGCGAACGGCCCGGCGCCCCCAGCCCCGCGGCCCTTGGAGGGTCCCTTTGGCGCCCGGGGGTTGGCGCGTGTGCGAGCGGCGCCGAGGTGACAGGTCCGCGGGCCGCCCCCGGGGGTGGGCGCGCGCCCTGCACGGAGACCCTCAGTGCGCCCTTTGCGGGGGTCTGGGGGTCGTTGCGACCCGTGCCGGGGTGACGGAGACCCCGGCGCGGCCCTTCCTGGCGCGTCCGTGCGCTGCAGCGCGAAGGTGATCTTGACTTTGCAAACTTTTTTGTTTGTTTTGTTTGTTTTTGTCCTTCCCGGCCCGGGTTCCCACCGTTGGAGTGAGCTGCCCCCGCCCCCTGTGTCCCGGTTTCCGGAGCCCCCGCGCTCCCGGGGTCCTCCTAGGAGCGTCTCTCCTTAGGGGCGCCCCGGCTGCTTAATGCCCCGCCGGCCCGGTGTGTGCGCGCCTGCGGAGCGGGCTAGTAGGGCGTTAAGTTACTTATTTGGAAATCTCCAGTAATCGCCTCAAAAAATAAAACCCGGTGCTCGCCAAGGCACCCGCAGGACTCGGCTGGAGCTGCTGGGGCTGTGCTGTGTTGTTGCTGTTGTTGTTTTGGCCGCACGGGGCTTGCTCCTGGCTCTGAGCGCCGGGCTCACTCCCCCGCGGGCCTCGGGGTCTCCCAGCGGTGCTGGAGGGGGAAGCCGGCGGCTGTCGCGGCGCCTCGGCTCCTCTTGTTAAAACTGAGCCGCGAGTAAAGCAAGCCCTGGAACTCGGAGGTGAGAAAAATAAGTTAATAAAGCACCGGGGACGCGCTGGACCCCCGGCATCCCTTACGGCCGGGTGTGCCCCCTCTCCGCCCAAAGCGGCTACTCTGATGTTATCCTTACTGTTTCTAATTTTTTTTTGTTTTACTTTATTGGCAAGTTAGTGCCATTGAGCAGGTTTGTTTTTCTGGGTGAAGCGCCCCGTGGTTCAGGAGGTGACCCCCAGCTTCAGGGAATCTCGTACCCCAGGCCTGTCCCGGTTCCTTTTTTTTTCTTCTTTTTGGGTCTTTTTGGATCACACCTGGCGATGCTCAGGGGCTGCTACTGGCTCTTTGCTCAGGAATTACTCCTGGCGGAGCTGGGGAGGTGACCATATGGGATGGGGGGGTGGGTGGGAGGTTGGAACCCAGGTTGGCTCCGTGCAAGGCAAATACTCTACCCCCTGTGCTATTGCTCCCGCCCCTAAGAAGGTTTTTTTTTTTTTTTTGGTTTGTTTTTTTTTGCTTTTTGGGTCACCCGGCAATGCTCAGGGGTTACTCCTGGCTCTGCACTCAGGAAATCACCCCTGGCGTGCCGGTCGACCACATGGGATGCCGGGATCGAACCCTTGCCGGCATTGGCCGGCCACGCAAGGCAAACGCCCTACCCTGGGCTATCCTCCGGCCCCTTTGGTTTGTTTTCTGGTGGTGCTCAGGGATCACTCCTGGTGGTGGTTGGGGGATCCAGCTGATCCAGCTGTGCAAGGCAGGCGCCTGCCCTACCTGCTTAGGTCTCTCCTGCCCAGAGCTCCTTGTAAAGGCACCTGTAGTCAAGTCTCTCCTTCAGAAATCCTCTCTCTAGGCTGGCGACGTAACTCCAGGGGTAGGACTGTTTGCATAGTTGATCTCCAGCACTGCGTGGTCCCTAGCCAGAAAAAGTGAGAAATGCTCTATCCTATACTCTTGGGAGCTTCTCTGCCCTGTCTGCCTACCGGACCCTCTCTCTCTCCCAAGGGGGTTTGCTGCTGTTGGGGAATAGTGCCTTGGGCTCCGAGAGAGGCTTCAGGGCGGTGCCTGCCAAGATGGATGCCCGTTGGCCTCTTGTAACTATTTCCCTACTTTTGATGGAGTGCTGGGACCCTTGTGTTCATTAAATCTTTAACCCTCCGCTGTCCTCTGGTTTTTTTTTTTTTTTGCCTTTTTTTTTTTTTGTCACACCGGCAATGCTCAGGGGCCACTCCTGGCTCTGCACTCAGGAATCACTCCTGGCGGTGCTCGGTGGACCATATGGGATGCTGGGGATAGAACCCAGGCCGGCAGAGGCGGGCGCGTTCAAGACAAAGGCCCTACCCGCTGGGCTATCGCCTCGGCCCTGTCCTCTGTTTTTTCTTGTAGAATTTACCTTAGTAATGTAGTGAGTTTGGGCCTGAGCAGGGCGTGGGGAGTGGATCCAGAACGTGAATGTTCATGAGATTTAGTGGACAACAGGGTGAAGCATCATAGTATGGGGGTCCATGAAAAGACAGTGGGGCCTTGAGGTGCGATGTGGGTCCATGAAAGGACATTGCTCTTTTGTTATTTTTGCTTTTTTGGGTCACACCCAACAAAACACAGGGGTTACTCCTGGCTCTGTGCTCAGAAACTACTCCTTGTGGTGCTTGAAGGACTATATGGGATGCCGGGCATCGAACCCAGGTTGGCTGTGCAAGGCAAAGGCCCTACCTGCTGTGCTATTGCTCCGGCTCACAGTGCGGTCTTTTGAGTATTTTATTATACCACCGTGAATATACAATTACAAAGTTCATATTTGGGTTTTGGTCATACGGTGTTCCAGCACCCATCCCTCCACCAGTGCCCATCTCCCACCACCAACGTCCCCGGTTCCCTCCCCATCCCGCCTCCATGGCAGGTTCTTTATTTCTTTCCCTTTCTCTCTATCTCTTTTCTCTTTTCCTTCCCTTCCAGATTGTGGATTACAGACCACAGTGCAGTCTTGAGGTGCGACGTAGGTCTGTGAAAGGACAGTGCGGTCTTGAGGTGCGACCGTGTTTATGTTTGCCGGATGGGAGTAGAGTTGATGCTTGAACAGTCTGCAGGTGCTCAGGCGTGTTTACTTAGTGCAGCTCTCCGCCGGTGTGGTTGTTTTGTCAGGATGGCTTCAGTGGGTGTTGTAGAGTGTCTGTCTGGAGAGCTTGTGAACGTTGCTCTTACTTTGATCAGGTCACCTCTGAGAAGCAGCTTTATCCCAGACTCTGTGCTTGTGGCTTACCAATGTTAGCCTTCACACAGTGCCTGTCTGGGGCAGGGGCCCTGCTGGAGACTTTGGGCTCCGTCCATCCTTCATCCGTGGCCCCGGGAGGAGCATGGAATGTGTCCAGGTGGGGGCCGCAGCGGCCAGGCAGGCAGACAGGCCCGTCCTCGCTCCTGCCTCAGCAGCTGTGACTCTGAGCATTACTCCCGTCTCGGCTCACTGTGTCAGCAAGCTCGTGTTGAGGTGGACGCGGGACGCCCTCCCCACTGGGAGTGAGATCACGAATGAGCAGAATCACCGTGCGGGAACCAGGGAGGCTCACAGCCCTTAGAAACTGGTGGGTTCAGCTGAGCCTTGCTTGTGTGTTCCGATCCACGAGGAGTTTCCTAATGACTGAGGGCCAGAACAAATACCTCCAAGATGCTGGTAGTTTCTGGGGCTGGAGCGATAGTCCAGCGGGTAGGGCGTTTGCCTTGAACGCGGCTGACCCATGCCAGCCCGGGTTCGATCCCCGGCATCCCATATGGTCCCCTGAGCACCGCCTGGAGTTATTCCTGGTGCAGAGCCAGGAGAAACCCCTGAGCATTGTCGGGTGTGACCCAAAAAAAAAAAAAAGATGCTGGTAGTTTTGCTTGCCCTCTGGCCGCTTTGTTAAAGCACTCGTGATCTGAGCTGTGTTGACTTGATGCGCTTGCATCTCCTTATTCTCTTCATCTTTATAAAATACAGAGAGAGCGGGCCGCATTGGCCTGGAGCAGGGACTTGGTGGCCAGCCTCTCCATGCCCCCATGAAGCCCCTAGCTCCAGACGGCCACCGCTACAGCCTGCTCCCTGCTGGACTCCACGTGGTGGCTGCGTTTCCAGCAGACCAGACAGGCCAGCTTTCTGTCCGCTGTCATCTCCGACCCTCCCAGGCATTGGGGCTCCTTCCTCTTTCGCAGGCTTCAGTTTGTGGTGCTGGTGGAACTGTGCTCTCAGGGACCCCAGGTGCCCCCTCCCCACCAGCATGGTGCCTCGTCGGTCCTCACTGTGGAAATAGCACCGGGACCTTTGGCTCCTTTTGTCCCGCTGCCCCGGAAGAAGTCGCAGCCATGACTTCCCCACCGCAGATGGTTTTCTCCACCTCACACTCTTTCCACCTTCCCCAAGTGGGACTATCTGGAATTCTTTGTCCCTGTTTTAGTTAGACGGTAATTGAAGGAGGAGAATGCGGTTTTTGGTATTGTTTATTCTGTCTTTATTGTTCCTCGAACTTGTGTTTGCTTTTTGCAGTCAAATTTCTCTACAGCCCCTTCCTTGCATTTTGTTTATTAGAAGCTCTTTTTTTTTGTCTGCAGAACGTGCTGAGAGTGGAAGGATCTGGCACAGTACGCACTTAGGGGACCTAGCATGCGTCTCGCTGCGTGTGGAGTTGCAGAGGGCTGGACACCAGGGTTCACCTCGTCATGTGCTATAGTGATGCTCTTTTTTTTTTTATGGGTCACCCTTGGTGATGCTCAGGGGTTACTCCTGGCTCTTCGCTCGGGAATTACTCCTGAAAGAGCTATGGGATGCCAGGGGTCCATTCTGGCTCTGCAGTGTGCAAGGCAAACACCCTTCCCTCTGTGCTATGGCTTCAGCCCCTATAGTGGTTTTTTTTTTTTTTTTGTTTTGCTTTTTGGGTCACACCTGACAATGCTCAGGGGTTACTCCTGACTCTTCACTCAGGTTTACTCCTGGCAGTACTCGGGAACCATATGGGATGTCGGGGATCAAATCTGGGCCAGCGGCATGCAAGGCAAACGCCCTACGTGCTGTGCTATCACTCCACTTTCTCTTCCAGAGCGCAGGAGCCTCGGCTGTGCTGTGTGGTGGCCCCTTCCCAGCCCACTGGCACCCTTCTGCTGTCCTGCTCTCCCATGGGCCGCTGGGCTTTCCTCTTGCCGCTGCCCTGCCAGTCATCCTTTACAACACACCCCTGATGTGTGTGCAGTGTCTCCAGAATTCTCCAGTCACCCTGGCATTGCTCTGTGCCCTGCTGGCGTGTTTAAAAATGTCTTGGGGCCGGGGAGCTAGCTCTGAAGAAACAAGAAAAAAATAATTGTTTCTCAGGCCTGCACGCCATTTCTCCCATGGCTCAGTTGCACTGTTGTCTTTTATGGGGCGGGGGGGGTGTTTCAGGACCCCCTGCTGGTGCCGAGGCTTACTCCTGGCTCTGCACTCAGGGATTACCCTGGCAGGCTTGGGTAATTACTCCTGTAGTGTCTTTCCGTCTATCTATTAGTCCTTTTCTTTTTCTTTTCTCCTTTTTGGGTCACACCTGGCATTGCTCAGGGGTTACTCCTGGCTCTGCACTCAGGAATTTCTCATGGCGGTGCTTGGGGGACCATACGGGATGCCCGAATCGAACCCAGGTCAATCGCATGCAAGGCAAACGCCCTACCCGCTGTGCTATGCTCTGGCCCCCTAGGCCTTTTCTTTTATTCTTAACAAACTGCCACTTATAGTGTTCCAGTGTCCTTTCTCCCTTACTGACTTACAGGCACCCTTTATATATTAGGAAATGTTGACTCTTATTGTACATCGTAAATATTTTTTTTTCATCGTAAATATTTTTAAGTGTCTTCCCTGCTTTCCAGTGTTAGAGCTGAAATCCTTCATGTGGTGACATGTTTTCTTTTACGCTGTTTGTCCTTTTCATGTTGTGTTTAACTTTCCCTCTATTTGACTGGAATTTGGCTGGAAATTTAGACGGCCTTTTCACTATTAGAGTTAATACAGAAGGAGGACTTTGTTTCTGAGCACCCCTGGCGGTGCGCAGGGCTCACTCCTGGCTCTGCACGCAGGATCTACCTCCCAGTAATTGATGTCCCAGGGTCAGAGGCAGGCTTGCGCCACGATTGGAGTCTTGTTCTTCCTCATCACCCTCAGGCCCGGCCTTGCTGCCGGTGGGTGTGTCTGCTTCATGGCTGTGGGTGTGGTGAGGGGCTCAGCCTGTGAAGCCGTGAAACCTGCTCGGGCATGCAGCCACTGCTCTGACTGCTTCCTGCAGCCCGGCCAGGTGCTTCCCCAGTTTGGGCCTCCGCCTCTCTGGAACCCCCTTCTGGCCGCCCATCCTGGTGTGAGTTGCTGTGACTTCTGTCTGTCTGACACCCCCGGGTACTCCACAGTCCGAGTGACAAACCGCTGTCTCCTCCAGAGCGCAGGAGCCTCGGCTGTGCTGTGTGGTGGCCCCTTCCCAGCCCACTGGCACCCTTCTGCTGTCCTGCTCTCCCAGGGGCCGCTGGGCTTTCCTCTTGCCGCTGCCCTGCCAGTCATCCTTTACAACACACCCCTGACGTGTGTGCAGTGTCTCCAGAATTCTCCAGTCACCCTGGCACTGCTCTGTGCCCTGCTGGCGTCTTGGGTCCGGGGAGCTAGCTCTGAGTGTGCTGTGGGAGGCCCTGAGTTCAGTGACTCGCCCCGGCACCTCACCTTCAGGTCGGGTTCTACAGCCAGGCGTCACCTGGAGTGACCCTGGACTGCCCAGCGTGAGGTGTAAACTCTGCCGTTGGACTCTCTCTCTTCCCTCCTCGGAGCTGCTATTCACTCTTCCTCGCCTTTCTCTCACTCGGCTTCCCCTCCAGCCTGGCACATCCACCAACACTTTCTCTGTCCTCTCTGCCCTAAAGTCTGACTTAACCACCTTGGTGGTAAGACCCAGCCTGGATTTCTGCTTATAGGCATTCTTTTTTTTTTTTTTTTTGGGGGTCACACCTGGCGATGCTCAGGAAGGTTACTTCTGGCTCTGCACTCAAGAATTACTCCTGGCGGTGCTCAGGGGACCATATGGGATTCCGGAGATCGAACCCTGGGTCTACCGTGTGCAAGGCAAACACCCTACCTGCTGTGCTATTGCTCTGGCCCCTATAGGCGTTATTTCTTTTTTTTTTTTTTTTTGTTTTTGAGTCACACCCGCAGTGCTCAGGGGTTACCCTGGTCGCACTCAGGAATTACTCCGGCGTGCCCGGGACCATAGGGATGCCGGGATCGACCCGTCGGCCGGCCGCGCAGGCAATGCCCACCCGGGCTTCGCTCCAGCCCCAATTTCTATATACTCCTCTCTGACCAGAGTCACCCCGCATCAAACGTTCTGTCCCTAGGCTTTTTTTTTTCCCTTTTTTGGGTCACACCCAGCGATGCTCAGGGGTTGCTCCTGGCTCTGCACTCAGGAATTACTCTTGGCGGTGCTCGGGGACCATATGGGATGCTGGGGATCGAACCTGGGTAGGTTGCGTGCAAGGCAAACCCCCTACCCGCTGTGCTATTGCTCGGCCCCTGTCCCTAGGCTTTTACGCTGGTTTCTGTAATTACAGAAATTAGTTGAGTTTCTCTGGTTTCTTCAGACTTGGCGTTCATCATTTGTTCTGTTCTGAGCACTTTCGAGCGCCTTGCCCTTCCTTGTGTGGCTTCCTTCTTGATGGCTCGTTCCCGTTCCCTCTAGAAACACATCTTGCATAGAGGACATGAGCTGTACCCACCTGTGAGTCTCACTCGGGGATGCAGCTGACACTCTCCTTCATGTGATTGCTGGCTTTAACCATTTCTGTTTGTCTGTGGGCCACATCCAGTGGTGCCTGGAGGCTGTTCTCTCCTCCGCTTTGGGCTGCTGCTGGGGGCTGGGGACCTCTCAGTGCGCAGCCCAGCCTCCAGCAAGCAGTGCTTGCTCTCAGCCCCTTCGCCCTCTCATAGACCAGCTGCCTTTCTGTACTCTTGTATACAGCCTAGTGGTCAGTGAACATTTGCTGCTTCAGATTCATTGAAAATTACTCCCCATTTTACGGGGTCTGTATTGGGTTTGGGGGCGCAGGTATTGGTTCTCCGAGGTGGTGGAGTTTCCCACTGACCAGGCCTGCTGTGTGATGCGAAGGCCGAGAGTGCCGTGCTTCTGGTGTTGCAGTGACTGGCCCTCCGTGGGCTGCCCCTTGAGATGGGACGAGGGCCTGGAGGCTGTGGGCGGGGACAGAGCTGTCTGGTCCCTGCCCGGCCTGAACCCTGGCATGGCCCTGGTTCCCAACCCTAGGCTAAATAAAACGGGGATTGATGCCGGCACACCCTTCCTTGTCCCGCCTGTCTTGCCACCCTCTGCTTCCTGTCCGGCCACAGCAGGACTCTGCGTTCTTCTCTTCGGGGACTCCGTGCCAGCCTCTCCCTCCTTGATAGAACTTCCACCATTTCCACAGTGATTTTCGAGGACTCCAGATCTGCTCCGGCCCCTTCTTGCAGCTTTCAAGAATTCTTTCAGAAGCTTCTGAAAGAATTCAGGAATTTTCTACTGAATAACTCCTGCCCTCTGCCCCTTAAAGTCCATATTTTAACTTGTGGAGCTTCGTGCCTAATGGTCTTTTTCCTTTTGATAGTTGACATATTCATGACAGCTTTCATTTACTCGGGTTCTGTGTTTGCCCAGCACTGCTTCTCTCTGCCTGCTTGTTCTTTGCCTTGTTTGCCGTGTGCCAGCTTTCGAGGCCGCGCCACTGAGCCACATCCTGAGCCCTGGACACTAACTTCCTTCCCGGGGTTTGCTTCCTTCTCCCCCAAAGCCATGAATGAAGCGAGCACGCCTTCAGCGCTTGCGCTCTCGGACACTCATGGTACTGCAGCCTCACCACACTATACAGCGATGCCTACAGCTGTCAGTACTGCACAGCTGCCTCATGCAAATAGTTTCCAAAATTATGCAGTTTTTGATCTGACTTTTGTGGACGGAAATATGCACACACATCCGTTTTTATTTGCTAACCAATCAGCTGTGCTTTTTTTGGTTAGAGAAGAATGCTTCATTTTTATCTATTATGCGATTGGAATTTTTTAAAAATTAGGATCTGCCATGCCCAATACTTGGAATTCATAATTAGGTACTATATATAAATGGTCCAGGATACGTGCCTGCAAATCTAAAATCTGGGGGTCTAGAGAAGCAGCTGATGAGTAGAGAGTGGGAATGAGCAGTTTTCAAGGCGACGCCGTCTGTCTTGGTCGCGTTCTGTTGGAGAGGCCACTGCCACTTTGAACTTAGCCCAGTGCCCTTGACGGCATGTGGGTGCCATGAAGAGGAGAGGCTATAGGAGATGGTCCGTTGGAAGTCAGCAGATTCACATGGGTGGAATTTTCTGGAGCGTAAGATGCCATGGGTTGTTGAAAGGGCAGGAGGCTTCACTGATGTGTACTGGAAAGAGCACTTTTCCTGTGCGTCTTCAGCCCTCTGCTGGCATGAGGGGCACTACTCCAGCTCTGGGGTCCGCATCACCCAGCGCTCTTGCATGCGCAGCCTGTGCGCCATCTGCCACTGGAAGGTCTCAGGTCTGAAGGAGGCCAGACGGAGCCAGGAGGGAGAGGAGGAAGCTGGAGATACTTGGAATTTGGGCTTTGGGGATAACTAGTAGCCCCCTGTGACCTGAGCAAGGAGAACTTGGAGGACGAGAAGGAGCAACGTAAAGACAGATTAGGACAAGCCAGGGCTTGACTGGGAACGGTTTTAAATACCAGGATAAGGATTTAATTCTGTTGGCTGGGGAACCTTTGATTTTTTTTTTTTAATAAAACCAAGAGCCACTTGGTCATAGGTGTAATTAAAGAGTATTAGTCTCCTCTTGTAGAATAGGGTTTGAGTGCTAAAGACTAGAGAGGCTTATTTAAAACCTGAGGCCCACAGCGGTCAGGAACATGGCTCAAGTGGTCAGATACCTGCCTGGCATTTGAAGGCCCCAAGTTTCCCAGCGTTCTGGCATTAAGTGACCCTCAGTGGCACCATCGAGCCCAGCAGCACAGGGAGTGGCCCCGCCGGTGCCCAGCATTGCTGGGGTGGTCCTGACTGAGACGAAAGATGCTGAGTCTCTTCCTTCCCTCCTGTAACCCCACTGACATGCTTCTGGTTTTCCAGATTAATTTTTCTAAAATCCTCAACTGGTTGTTGAGGATTAGGAGTTTTTATCAGGACTGTCCTGGAGTTATCGCGGTCAGACCTCACCTGTTGAGCGACATCTTCCGAACCCTGTGTCTGCCCTAACTGAACTGTTTGAGTCATTATGTTTGAGGCTCACTACCAGATGCTTAATTAAAAAGGGATTTTATCAGTGACATTCCCTGAGTGCATAATAAAGCCCACAGGAGTGAAGTGATTGGGGAAAGTTTGCTGTGAAGCCAGGGAAGATGCTTACCCTTGTCTGGGACCATTTTCCTTTTGTAAAAAGGTAAATGCTCACTTAACCTGGTAGTGCTGAGGGCTGCTCCTGACTCAGTGCTCAGGCCTCCTGCATGCAGAACCTGGAGAGCCTGGAGGGTTTTTTTTTTTTTTTTTTTGCTTTTTGGATCATACCCGGCAATGCTCAGGAGTCACTCTTGGCTCTGCACTCAGGAATTACTCCTGGCAGTGCTGGATGACCACATGGGATACTGGGGATTGAACCCTGGTTGGCCGTGTGCAAGGCAAATGCCCCACTCATTGTGCTGTCGCTCGGCCCAGATTCTTAAGCAGATGTGTGAGCACAAGTGCAGATGTGGATAGCAGCTATGGCTTTTTCTCTCCTTTTTGGCCAAGGCTGTAGAGTCTTTTGAGTGAACATAAGGTCTGCTTGGTCTTGAGAGTGTGTTCAGGAGTCAGCACTGGAGCCCTTGTCTTGCTTGTCCTGGGCCCTGGGTTTTGTCCCTGGCACTATCCTCCCTTCACCCCACACCCCCCCCCAAATGTTCTCTGTCTTCCGTCTTCATGTCACTCAAAAATTTGAAGCTTCAGTTCTTCTTATTCTAACTTTACATGGAGTTCAGATTAAAATATGAAAGATGAGGCTGGAGCGATAGCCCAGCGGGTAGGGGCGTTGCCTTGCACGCTGCCGGCCCAGGCCGGCCCGGGTTCGGTCCCCGGCATCCCATATGATCCCCCGAGCACCGCCAGGAGTAATTCCTGAGTGGAGAGCCAGGAGAAACCCCTGAGCATTGCCGGGTGTGACCCAAAAAAGCAAAAAAAAAAAAAAAAAAGATGGTTGTTTTTTCTTATCTAAGAAATCTGAGCCAGTGAGATAGCCCAGCGGGTAGGGCATTTGCCTTGCACGTGGCCGGCCCATGCCAGCCTGGGTTCGATCCCGGCATCCCATATGGTCTCCCGAGCACCGCCAGGAGTATCCTGAGTGCAGAGCCAGGAGTAACCCCTGAACATCACCGGTGGGCCCAAAAAAGCAAAAAATAAAAATCTATTTCGGGGGCGGGCGTGCCGGCGGTAGGGCGTTTGCCTTGCATGCGGCCGGCCCATGCCGGCCTGGGTTCGATCCCCGGCATCCCATATGGTCCCCAGAGCACCGCCGGAGTGATTCCTGAGTGTAGAGCCAGGAGAACCCCTGAGCTTGCTGGGTGTGACCCAAAAAAAAAAAATCTATTTCCTCGGTCACTGCTAACTTTTCTGATACAGAGGTTGGTTTGCCATGGTGAGAAAACTTTATCTTGTTGGTAGGATAAGTAAACATTACCAGAACTCTGAATGTATTCAGTGTTCAAGCCTTCTTCACTCTTGTTTGGGCAGGGGCACACCCAGTGATGCTCAGGAGTTACTCCCTGGCTCTGCACTCAGGGGACCATATAGGATGCTGGGGATTGAACCTGGTTCTGCCATGTGCAGAGTAAATGCCCTCCCCCGCTGTACTATTGCTCCAGCCCAAGGCCTTGTCCACGTTATCCTAAACTTTGACTGAAAGTCTTACGTGCACCTTTAGAAAGAGAGACTCACTCTGGGGCCCTGAGGGTTTGGTAGTTCTGGGGGAGGGCAGGGCTGGTTGGTGTTGGCCTACGGTGCCCCTCTCCTATCCTGGCTTCCTTTTCCCAGTCCAATTTCTGAGGTATGACTAGAGCAGTAGCCAGGATTTAGAAATCTTGATTGATAGTGTTCGGCAGAGCCTGGCAAGCTACCCGTGTCGTGTTTGATATGCCAAAAACAGTAACAATAATAGACCTCATCCTCATGACCTGAACGAATAGTTTTGAGAGTCTTCATGTTCCTGGAGTGAGCAGAGGCCCTTGGGCTATACTAGATGTTACTAGCGCCCGCTCTCGGTCAAGTGACAAGTGTTGGAACTGTTTGGGGGTCCCCAACAGTATCAGTCCATTGGGTTCCCTGGTCACCCTTGGGGCCGGTGACTGACCCCTCCAGCCTATGAACGAAGAATCATGAACCCAGTTTAGAAAATCCAAAAAACCTTACTTCTACCAACTTGACTCCACACCAACTGCTTCGCACATTCTGCCACACCATGCCAGAGGACAGACTCACACCCTCCCAGACCCCCAAACTGCCAGAGATTAATCCTCTGCAGAGGCTGGGGGCAGTGCCCGACCAGAGTCAAAATTGACTTTTGAGGTATAAACTGGTTTCTCTTACAAAGTCTCCAGGAGGCCGGGCCGGCTTATCGTGCTTAAGAGATGCTAATGCAGAGCACTACTCTTCCAGGTGGTGAGCAATCATTCCTGTAATATATCTAGTTCCCTTGTATAAACACAGGCATATGGAACTACACCCGAGATTAAATATATAGGGTGATCTTTCATGGGGTGATCACGTCATATGGTCCAAACTATGCTCCTCTGCCGCATTGATCGTTTGGTCCCCCTCAGATTCCTGTCTCCAACAAGTCTTGCTCTGCTCGAAGGCAAGTCTTAAGTGCTCTGCCCCCTGCAAGGCCATCCATGGCTTGTCTAGGTCAGAACAAAGCTGATTCCAACTTTGTTGGGTCAGAGCAGGGCTATTCTAAAAGTTGTCCCATTTCATAGCCAGGGTGGACTCTTCTGGTACCATCCAGTCCCTCGTAGAGGACCTCTATAGGGGTCAGACCAGTCTGAGTGGTACTGAGGTTTGTAGTTGGAAAATTTGATGGAAACCCGGGAGTAAATACTTTAGAGTTAATTAAACTCTAAATTCGATATGTCATAAACAGTATTTTTTGGTGTATTCGATAGCACAATGGGTAGGGCGTTTTCTTGCCGGGTTTGGTCTCCGGCATCCCATAGGATCTCCCAAGCACCACCAAGAGTAATTCCTGAGTGCAGAGCCAGGAATTACCCTTGAGCATTGCTGGGTGTGACCCAGAAAGAAAAAGGGAAAAAAAAAAAAAGGCAGAGAACTGATGATTTTATTCCTGGTGCTGGCCGCTTCTTCTTTTTCTTCTTCCTTCTTTGTGGAGAGCAGTTAAGTAATATGTATGAAATCTCGGCCCAGTGTCTGCACTGAGATTAGACTCCAGGGGCTTGGCTGCGAGCTCGATGTGTTGCCTGGTGCCTGCACGGGTTCTGGTGCCCATTGAAGGTGTCACAGGGCCTGTAAGAAACGGGAAGGTTTTCTCCTGTAGCGAGTTGGCGAGGAGGAGGTAAGGGGTGTTGGCTTACGGCAAGATGAACTGGCCATGGTGTCTGTGACAGTCGGGCTTCTCGGAATTGCTAACTGTATTTTCTTGTTTAAAAGAGTTTTTGCCTTTTCTAATATCACATTTTAACAGTTGGTAGACAGTCTACCAGAGGGTCTCACGCAGGCTAAATGCAGTTCACGTCTGTTGTTGTGAAGGAGGGAACCAGGTTCTTCAGACTAAGGTTTTTAAGAGTTGGGGCGGAGCAATAGCCCAGCGGGTAGGGCGTTTGCCTTTCACGCGGCCGGCCCATGCCGGCTCGGGTTCGATCCCCGGCATCCCATATGGTCCCCTGCACACCGCCAGGAGTAATTCCTGAGTGCAGAGCCAGGAGTAACCCCTGAGCATTGCCGGGTGTGACAAAAAAAAAAAAAAAAAAAAAAAAGAGTTGGTGTATGAAACCAACTTCATAAAAGAGATCTTTTGTTTTTTGAGGTGGTTTGCGTTTACTATGTATTAGGACTATCGGATTCCTTTTCTTGGAAAAAAAAGACAGATACCAGTAGTTTTCTTGTCAGTGGTAGCAGCACATTAGAAAATGACATATAAATAGAAAATAGCAAAAAAAATACCTGGACCCCACTTAAGGATTTTGTGAGATGAAACCTAAAAATTTTCTAGTCCATAAAAGATTTGCAGAGTTTGGAAGAAATACTGCCAACTTGGGAACAGGAAAAGGATAAAGATGCTCGTCCCCACCCAAGTGTAATTAAGAGTTTCATCAACAGTTTATTTGATTTTGTTTATTCTTTCAACCTATTGTAGTTAAAAATAGTCCTAAAACCTTAACTGTACATTAGAATCACCTGGAGAGCCCTGTCCCTCCAATACCCTGAGCAATGAGATGGAAGCAATTGGGGTGGGGATGGAGCTGTCTTTTCGCATCCCCTTTTTAAAACATTACAGCCCTGTTCTTTCTTTTTCTTTTCTTTTTTCAGTTTTCAGTTTCTACGTCACTAGTTCAATTATTTGTAGTAATATTTGGTGACTTAATATTTTCAAAAGATCTTCAAAACAAAAAGGAACTCACTGTAAAATAAATAATTAAAACTCATTCTTGCTTGAGTCTCACGCGGGCTGCATGAGTAGATCTGGGCAGTTCGGGACCCTCCTGGTCTGCTCGCCTGTATCTGAAGCTCTGGCATCTCGCATAAGTGGACAGGAGAGTGAAGCAACTGCCCGGAGG
The DNA here is from genome assembly GCA_021461705.1 of Cryptotis parvus. Taxonomy (NCBI): domain Eukaryota; kingdom Metazoa; phylum Chordata; class Mammalia; order Eulipotyphla; family Soricidae; genus Cryptotis; species Cryptotis parvus. The sequence goes on along the minus strand of JAJIBD010013650.1, from coordinate 14,338 downwards.
CCGAGGTGCTGTAATAATGCACCCTTCTTGCACCACGATTCAGTTTTATGATCACGTTGCCCAACACATTGCATCTCTTTTTCAAGATCCGAAAGCGGATTCAAGAGATTCCCTTCAGTCATTTTGTTTGCTTTAAACTCCCATTTTAATGTTTTAGTTCAGGTTTTTCTTTTCCATTTTCATTATTTTGGTTTTTGTATTTTGTTGTTGTTTGACTCCGTGAGGCAGTGCTGAGGGCTTACTCCTGACTCTGTTCTCTGTGATCGCTCCTGGCAGTGCCTCAGGGACCGTATGGAGTGCAGTGGACAGAGCCACTGACCACTGGAGCCCTGCTGGGGCATTGTTCAGGAGGCTGGCCTGGCTGTGACTGTGCCTTCAGGTGACCTCTGCAGAGTGGCCTCAGGCTCGGTGTCTCCAGAATGAGAATGGAGGGGCAGAGGGGCAGGTCTGAGTGTGGTTCCCAGCACCAGGATGCCTCCCCCCCACTCCCCAACCCTCCCCACACCACCGTGTGTAGCCTTGGTGGCCCCCAGCCTAGCAGGTCCCGAACTGTCAGGCCTCCCTGACCAGGCTGAAGAGCTCCGTTTCTCAGGACGCTGCTTCCCTTGCCAGCCGCGTGAGGGCCAGGGAGGCTCAGTGTGGAAAGGTGACTCCTCCCCTCTGCTTTTGGGCCATGCCTGGCAGTGCTGTGGGCTTCCTCCTGAGCAGGCTTAGGGACTGACCATATGTGGTACTGGGGATCAGCCTGGGTTAGCTGTGTGCATGGCAAGTGTGCCTACCCACTGTACTATCTCTCTGGCCTGACACGGTTTTTAGTAAGGTTCTTCTGTTTAATACCGTAAACAAAATGGAAGATGCTTGCAGAATAGCTTTCTGCACCAGCACTCCAGCTTGGCACTGTGCTAATGAAAAAGCCTATTAGAAAGTGGCGGTGGACTGCCGGAGCAATAAGACAGTGTGGGTAGGGCACTTACCTGGTGTGTAGCTGACCCAGATTTGCCATCCCGTCACTCCAAGCCAGCCAGGAGCATCTTCTGGGCTTAGGAGTAAGCCCTGAGTACCTCCTAGTGTGGCTCATAAAAAGCAGCCGAATCCCCAAAGTGTCCAGTGGGTGAGACGGACTGAGTGGCACAGCTCCTGTCCTGTCCCTGAGAGGCCCAGGGTGAGGCTGTGCCGTAACCCTTCTCGTCCCCAGACGGGGCCTTTCTGCCCTGGGCCTCTCTGTGTTGCTCTGTGAGGAGGTGCTTGCAGGGTGCTGGATACTGAGCCAGTGAGGCTGGTTTGAGGAGGAGGAGATTGTTTGGTCTCCATGTCTAGGCACGTGGGCAGCCCCAGGCTCCGCCCAGGCAGTGCAGGCCCGAGGCCTGTGGTGAGTCGTCCTGGCCCCCAGAGCCCCTCCTCTGTCCTTCCTGCCCGGAGAGAGTGCTGCTGTTGATTGTTGGGCTCCTGAGTGGACAGAGAAGCGGTCACCGAGCTGAGGTGCCTTTTCTCATCTAGCCAGTGGCTGGGATTTGTGAGGGAAGACGGAGTGTGCTGGACAGGCGGGTTAGACCAGGCGCTGCGTGCTTGGCTTCAGCCTTCAGAGCGGCCTGCAGGAGCCTGGGGCTGCTTGGCGTTCCCCAGCTGCTGCTGCTCTTGGAGTGTGGCCTGAAGAGGGGCCTCTGTGGTGGAGCGCAGGTCTCTGCTGACCAGAGGCCGCTCGGCTCGCCCAAGGATGGACACACCCGCCTCGCACCTTTTCCCAGAGCCAATGCCTTCCTTGCTGCTTGTGGTGCCTGGCGTGAGGGTGGGCTTCCTGCCGTGGGGGAGGGAGGCCCCGCCTGCAGCCCCGAGGTATGGGGCCTTCCAGAGCTGTGGCTCTGAGCAGCTGTCCAGCTGAGAGGACTGGCTGTCCCTTTCTCTCACCTTCCCTCTTCTCACCCTTCCCCAGGGCACTTACATTCATTCTTGGTCTTTCTTCCGACACTTTGCTTCTTTCTCATCCACGTGCAGAGAAAATCTCTCCAGATGAGCAGGGGTAGTGCAGCAGCCAAGGCAGAGTCCTGTTGGGAGACAGCAAGCAGACGGCAATGCCCATTAAACAAATGGACATGTTAGAAACTGCTGTTCGGCATCAGGATTGTTTGTGTGGGACCGAGAGAGAGATCAGGGGCCTGGGTGTCTTGATCCCTGGCACCCCATATAGTCCCGAGTCTGCCAGGAATGATCCCTGAGTGCAGAGCTGACTTGCAGGTGACACACCTAGTTTCTACAGGTACCCGGGCAATGCAGGCTCCCAGGTAACACACCTGGCTACGCAGGCACCTGGGTTCACGGTGCCTTCAGCGTCACTGGGGCCAGTGCAGTCTTGTTCCGGCTCCTTGGCCTTTTCCACTATTGCCTTCCTTTCTCTGCAGCTCACATGTCAGTGAATGCTATTAGATGCTTCCCTTGCTGAAAAGAATTCCCTTGCTAAAGAATTCTCTAATTCACCATTTAGAGATGATGATGAAGGACAGTTTTAGAGATGGTGATGAAGGAACAACATTAGAGTCGCATACCTGAAGCTGGGGTGTGGGCCACTGCGCAGGGGAAGCACCCCCGCTGACCCCCTGCCGCGACTGTCCACGTCTGTTCCCAGATGGCCCAGTGAGGCTCGTGAAGCTGGAGCCTCGCTGCCCTGCCCTGCCCGCCTCCGTGGGTTTGGGTGTCAGTTTGGCTCCCTTGGGCTGGTGACAGAGTAACTCCTTGTGATCCCATCTTGGCTTTATGACTCCCCAAGAACTCACTGCCAACCCCCAGCTCCATTTGATTGTCTACTTCCTGGGGATACTGCAGTAGATTCAGTGGAATATTTGGTTTCCTGTCAGCCCACCCTCTCCTGCCTCCGACCTTTGCTGTCCTTATGCCTGGATATCTCTTCCCTGTCCTCGACCCTAAGGCCCAGGTGGTCTGAGTTGCTCCGGGTGCTGGGTGCAAACTCCTGACGTGACTTCCTGCTTGGGTGCAGACATTGAGAGCTCAGAGCTTGCCAGCCTGGTTTCTGTAGGTCCCGATAGGTGCCAAGCAGATTGCTGTGAATGTGGCTGTATTGGAAGGGCTGAAGAACCATTAAGTCTAGCTGCGGTTCTCAGAGCCAGGTGGCATTGGTATGGGTATAGTTTTCTCGTTTGGGGGTGTGTGTGCTGGCTCTGTGTCTTCCCTGTCATCGTGTGTCCCTTGACTGAGGTGGCAGCATTTCTCTTTCTCGGCACGTAGCGGATGTGTTCTGGGCTGCAGGTGTGGTCCAGCAGTGCATGTTTGCCTTGCACGGGACCTGGTTCCATCACTGGCATCGCCAAATAACAGGGGAAAAAAGCGAATGGGTTCTGAAATCTGTGGCATCTTAGATTTGAAGAAATGTGGTGTTTTTTTTTTGTTTTGTTTTGGCCACTCCTGGCAATGCTCAGGGCTTACTCCTGGATCTCTGCTCACAGTCCTGGAGGGGCTGGAGGAAACATCTGGGAATTCGGGATTAAACCCAGGTTGGCCACGTGCAAGGCAGGCACCCTCCCGCTTGACAAGCACTCCGACCCAAGAAATACGGTTTTTCTTTAAATGCTCTACTCTGTTCCCACCTCTGAATCTCCAGTGGACCCTGTGGCTGCAGTCAGATCTGACACTTCTTGGTGGCGCCAGCCATTGTCTCGTGCCCACCAGAGCCTGGAGAGTGAGTCAGTTGGGCACCTGGGTGTGGCTCGACCCTGCTGCTGGCCTTGGACCCTTTCTTACAACTTTCTGGGCACCTCCCAAGCAGTGCTCAGCGTCTAAAGGCCCCTTCGGTGATTCCTGGCCAGCTAGGCCAGATGGCTGGATGGAAGGGCCCGAGGTGGTGGTGTGGGTGCCCCGGAAGGTGGTGGCCTCCCCTCTCGGGGCAAAAACTGGGGTCGGGCACAAGCCAGGCATGTGCCATAGTCCCTGCACCACCTGTCTAAGGGGAATAAATGAGAAATCCAGACTGGCCGTGACTGCCCAGAGCGACTGGTGGTGTGCAGGGGAACTGTGCAGTTCTGGAGATTCCTTTGTTGTATTTTACTTTTTGGCTCACGCCTGGTGATGCTCAGGGGTTACTCCCGGCTTTTCACTCAAGAATTACTCCTCACAAAGAACAAAATCAACCAGATACTAGTAGGTATCTGTGGCGGGTTGTTGGGGCAAGAACTACCATAGACAGTTAGTGGAAATATTGACTTTTCCATCCTTTTGGGAAAACATTAAGGACACTTCTCAATAATCTGGAAATTGAGCATCTATATGACCCATAAATCCCACTTTTTTTGTTACTCTTAATTTTTTTGGGAAAATTATGTCACAGAAATACTGGATGACAGGATTTTCATGATGAAAATGTTTTCAAACTGGGGGTTGGATCAGTACTTGCATAGATGTTTCTCTGTTACGAATTCTAGGGTTTGATCCCTGGAACAATCACTGCTACCCCTCAAAAAATCTTTAGAAAATTTGAAAAAAAAAGAATTACTCCTGGCTCCGGTGCTTGGGGGACCATATGGGGTGCCAGGGATTGAACCCAGTCGGCCGCGTACAAGGCAGACGCCCCTTCCCGCTGCACTCTTGCTCCGGCCCCAGTGCTGGGTATTGGGGCAGGGATTGGCAGGTGCAGGCAAGTGCTTTTGCCTGTCCTGTCGCTGTGGCCCTGACTCAGCTGTAAATGCCCCTCTCAGGCCTGAGGAAGTGGTTCAAAATGTTGCAGTGGCTTTGCACGCGGAGCCCAGGTTCAAGCACGTGATCCTCCGAATACCAGGTGGCACCATGTGGTCTTCCGGGTGAACCTGGAACTGACTGGGAGTCACTCTCTTGCAGTACCTGATGTGCCTGAAGGCTCCTGCTCAGGAAGAGGTCAGCAGATCTGAACTGAGGTCAGCGGGGGGCACACTCCGGGTCTGTGCCCAGGGGTTGGTCCCAAGGGTACTCCTGGCCATGCTGTGCAGTAGCAGGGATTGATCGGGGCTGCCGTGTGCAGAGTGTTGCTGCAGCTATCAGGCTGTCTCCGCTCAGCTCTGCCCCTGCAGCGGACAGTGTAGGCTCCGAGCACATTCCAGAGTGTCTCACTGACACCCTCAAGCACCTTTGCGTTGCCATAGGGCAGCCTTCTCTGCTGCAGGTCAGCTTCCTCCGCAGCTCAGGGGAGACAGACCCAGCCCCTGGTAAGGGGGTGCTGGGGGTCCTCTAGGCTTGGGGAGAGAGTGAGAGGGTTTCCGTCTCCTGGCGCTGGCAGGAGGGGAGGATAGTTGGGAGGGGAGCAGCTGAGAGGAGAGTTAAGGCTCCTCCCGGCCTGGGAGAAGACCTGAGTAAAGGGCCGCGGGCCAGCAGCGTGTCAGAGCCGGTGCTGAGGCAGGAGACCGCCTGCTAGCACGGTGCAGCCACGCACCACACCGCCGGTCTCGGGGCTCATGGGCAGGTTTGCATCTGCCACTTCTTGCCTGAAGATGAGCTTGGGGACTGGTAGATGCAGGGACACGCAGAGCAGCACTCGTGGGGGTGGGCAGCGTCTGTCTCCTCTTCCTCCTCCACCTGGCAATGCCCAGGAGCTACTCCTGGCTCTACACTCAGGAATTACTCCTGGTGGTGCTCGGGAGACCCTATGGGATGCTGGGGGATTGAATTCAGGTCGGCTGCGTGCAAGGCAAATGCCCTCCCCTCTGGATTATCGCTCTGACCCCATGTCTTCTGGAAAGACTCTTTCCTGTTGGTTTCTGGAGTCCTTGGCTCTTGTTCAGAATCCCGAGGCACTGGCTGTGCTCTTGCAAAGATAACTTGTTTCCCTGGGCCAGTTCTTTTATGTCTGTAAAGATACTTGGGCTTAACTACAACTGGCGCTGTGTGGTGAGGGTTAGTGTTTCCCTGGGCCAGTTCTTTTATGTCTGTAAAGATACTTGGGCTTAACTACAACTGGCGCTGTGTGGTGAGGGTTAGTGTTTCTGAGGAGTGTGACCACTGGGAGCAAACCTTCCCTTTCAGTGAGGGAAATATCCCTGAAGGAAACAGTTTGGAACATTTTATCCTTGAGTAAAATAAATAATTCACTAGAGTAAATTCAGATTTTTTTTTTTTTTTTTTTTTGCTTTTTGGGTCACACCCGCGATGCTCAGGGGTTACTCCTGGCTCTGCACTCAGGAATTACTCCTGGCGGTGCTCGGGGACCATATGGGATGCCGGGATTCGAACCCGGGCCGGCACAGGCCGGCGTGCAAGGCAAACGCCCTACCCGCTGGGCTATCGCTCCGGCCCCTAAATTCAGATTTTATAATTTAATATTAATTTATAATTTCTGTGTAATTACCTCTCTTTTTCTTTATTATTTTTAAGGCCATTAACAGAAGATGGTGGATCGCTTGGCAAACAGTGAAGCCAACACCAGACGTATAAATATTGTGGAAAACTGTTTTGGCGCGGCGGTCAGCCCTTAACCATCCCTGGCGGGTCCTTATCGGAGAGGGCGTCTTGACTAAGCTGTGCAGGGAAGAAACCCAAAGCCAGGCAGTTCTTCTTGTTTAATGACATTCTTGTGTGCGGCAACATCGTCATCCAGAAGAAGAAATACAACAAGCAGCACATCATCCCCCTGGAGAATGTCACCATCGACTCCATCAAGGACGAGGGGAGCTGAGGAACGGCTGGCTCATCAAGACGCCCACCAAGTCCTTCGCTGTGTACGCCGCCACGGCCACTGAGAAGGCGGAGTGGATGAACCACATCAACAAGTGCGTCACTGACCTGCTCTCCAAGAGTGGCAAGGCGCCCAGCAACGAGCACGCTGCTGTCTGGGTGCCCGATTCCGAGGCCACCGTGTGCATGCGCTGCCAGAAGGCCAAGTTCACGCCTGTCAACCGCCCGCCACCACTGCCGCAAGTGCGGCCGTGGTCTGCGGGCCCTGCTCGAGCGCTTCCTGCTGCCCAGCCAGTCCTCCAAGCCCGTGCGCATCTGCGACTTCTGCTATGACCTGCTGTCCACGGGGACTCGGGCCTGGGCCAGCCCGCCAGGTCGGACTCCTACAGCCAGTCGCTGAAGTCGTCACTGAACGATGCTTCGGACGATGACGACGATGACGACAGCAGTGACTGAGGGCGTGCTGGGCGCATCTCTCTGGCCTGCCTCTGCGGGGCTGTCAGACTCTCCGCTCGCCATTCTGCGCCAGCCATGAGTTTGCTTGAGAAACCTTTAACCTCCGTGCCTCAGTATATTCTCTAGGAAACAATTGCTGTGTCTGCCGCTCCAGCCCCCCACTGGGGACAGACCAGTGCAGCTGTGTTGGGATGAATGTTTGGTTTCTTCTCGTTTTGATCCAGATGATTTGGGGGAAGGCAGGGGAAAGATGTGTGTTTTACAGATCATGACCCATGTTGTTTATTATATGTCCCATGTTACGGGAAAACTCAAAGCAAAAGAATGACGGGAAAATGAAAATACTGTCGTGAGTTAATTGTTTTGTCAGTGTTTTTCTCACCATCCTAGCTCGTGGTCAAGACACCAGTAACAAAAACATAGGATTTGGATATGCTTTCTGTACCAAGTGGTGCCTTATCCTAAAAGCACTGTTATATGAAATGACGAGCCCTACTTTCTTACTTTTCAGTTTGTTTAAAAAATACACTGGTGCTCTCTGAGGTGTTAAATGAGTGTTTTGAATGGGTGGTACTTGGAAAATACTCTGTCAGCTGCAAAAAAAACTAAATTTAGAAGTTCTCCGTTCTCTAAGGATATTTTTCCATAAAATAGTTGTGATTATATTTTTATGTTTTATAGGTACCAAATTGTAATTGTCAACATTTTCAATGAATAATAGTTTGCTGTTCTTATTGATCAAATATAAAGTTGTCATATTGCATTAGTTTCTACCTTTTGTAAGACTTATTTGTAGGAATAAATTCATCTTTAACATTATTTCTAGAATGAAAAATCTTCTAAAATCCTCCAAATTAGATAGTATTTTAAATCTTACAACAGAACACAAGATTTGCTTAGGCTGAAGGTTTGCAAGAAATGGTGTATCCAAATAGCCAAGACCAGACCACTTGGTTTAACCTGATTCATATCTGTGGAGTATTGTCTATTTCCTTGAGAAATGATATTGGATTTACAAATAAAGTATTATATTTTATAGTTTCCTAATGTCCCAAACAATATTTCTATTTTTGTAAAGAATTGTATGTTGATCTTTCTGAAGTCATTAGCAATGGCTCTCTCCAATTGTGACCTTTTGAGTGAGTCTGGATTGCTCTTGAGAAGTGCTTGTTTTTCACTCTTTGCTTTTGAGGCAGCCATTAGGTTGAAAATACATTTATCATAAAAAACTGGATGCATTTTGCACCACTCATGCTGCAGATAATTACAGGCTTTTTTTTTTCTTTTTTGGTTACACCCAGCAATGCTCAGGGGTTCCTCGTGGCTCTACGCTCAGGAGTTACTCCTGGTGGTGCTCTGGGACCATCTAGGATGCCAGGGATCGAACCGGGTCTGGCTGCATGCAAGGCAAATGCCCTCCCTGCTGGACTTTCGCTCCAGCCCCGATAATGAGTCTTTACATTGATCTTGGACTTTAAATTCTCCCGGTGTTACATGCGGACACATTGCTCATGCCATCAGAGGGTGGTTCAGGAAGTTGCCAGGCACCGAAAGCGGCCGTGCTCAGAGCTCTCCTGGTAGGAACTGGGAGCCGGAGGCACGCCGGCAGGTTGATGGGCTTAGCATTAGCTGGACTTTGATTCCAGGCGCTCTGTACCCAGATAGGATTAGCCGTCATCATCTCTGGAAAGAGGAGGGGGCAGCCCTCAGCAGTCCCGGAACCAGAGGGCCATGGGCTGTCTTTGTTGTTGGCCTCATGGGGACGCCTTTCGCAATAAAACCTACTTGACAACTTCCCTTCTGCTCTGTGTGGTTGACGTGGAGATCCCCCGCCACCCGGACACACACTTTACCTCATGCCGCTGTGTGCCCTGGGTAGGCGGCGTGCAGCTGCTGACTAACACCGTCCTGAGTGGTTCACACTGTGAGCAGCCATGGTTGTTTCCATGCAGCCTGCTCTGGCCAACAGTGTCTTTTTTTTTTCTTTTTGGGCCACACCCAGCAATGCTCAGGGTTACTCCTGGCTCTTCACTCAGGAATTACTCCTGGCGGTGCTCGGGGACCATATGGGATGCCGGGATCGAACCCAGGTTGGCGCGTGCAAGGCAAACGCCCTACCCGCTGTGCTATCACTTCGGCCCCTGGCTATCACTATCACTGTCACTGTATCACTGTCTTCCCGTTCATCATCGATTTGCTCGAGCGGACCCCAGTAACATCTCCATATGACCTGTCTCATGCAAGTAGAGCCCAAGGGCACCTGCTTGCTCCAGGAACATAAAGAGCCTCAAACCATCCCATCAGGTCATGGGAATGAGCTCTATAATTTCAGCCCCTGGCTAACAGTTTCATAAACCTCAGTCAGGCCATACCTAAACCCACAGTGACTTCTGTGTCAGCTTCTCCTGTGGAATCACTTGTAGAGTCGGACTTACCACCTACCACCACTGCAGTACCAGAACAAGGCAGTAGTAGCTTGGCATAAAGGAAGTGGGGTCTTCATGGGAGTAGGGGTGCCCCTCCACTGCCAGCACCGCCTGCCTTGAGACAGTCCATGAAACAGCCACGGTGGCTAGGAAGTCTGTTTATCACCCTTACACAGACACCCTTACAGATCCACATTGGGCTCATAATGAGGACTTAATTTTATTCTTTTTTGGGGGGCTGGATTTCTGCAGGCCCAGCCCTGAAACCTGGCTTCCTGCATGCGAGCCCAGGCCCGGCCTACCGAGGTCCCTCTCCGATGCTGTCAGTTTGCCTGCTGTGCCCTATCCAAGGAAACTTTGGACATAAATGAGCTCCTTCATGTTTTGCTGCTTTAGTGCCAATTGTGATGAAGACTCTTGGTTATTGGCACAGGGCGGGTGGAGCCCTGATACCCCTCTGGAATTAGATCTGGGAGCTGTTTGCTAATAAACTAGATTCAGGGGCCGGAGTGATAGCACAGCAGGCAGGGTGTTTGCCTTTGCTGCGGCTGACCCGGGTTCGATCCCTGGCATCCCATATAGTCCCTTGAGCACCGCCAGGAGTAATTCCTGAGCAAAGAGCCAGGAGTAACCCCTGAGCATTGCTGGGTGTGACCCAAAAAGCAAAAAAAAAAAAAAAAAAAAAAAAAGATTCAGGGTTCAGGGGCCAAGGAGATGAAGAGGTGAGTGTGTGCCCCTCTAGGCACGAAGTCCCCTGGCACACTGGGTGCAACCGTCAAGCCTGTCCGCTTGGCTCGGGGTGTCCTGGCCGCCAGGCACTGTGGGGAGACCCCCTGCACCCCTCAGGAGCTGTCATAGGCTGAGCTTAGGGTCGCGTCAGAGCCCTTTCCCCGTGCCTGTCTTGGGTTAGGTGCACTGCTGGGCCCCAGACCCCCAAACAAACACCCTTCTGGAACAGACTGTTTATTTGGGGTCTGGCTTTGCTAGCCAGCTAATGGAGAAGGAAGGACGAGAATAATCTTGACAAGATATAAAGAGAGCTTACAGCTTCATAGCTATTTTGGTTGGCTTTTTGGGTCACACCGGCGGTGCTCAGGGGTTACTCCTGGCTCTGGCCTCAAGGATCACTCATAGACCTGCGGGGACCATGTAGATGACCAGAATCGGAGCTGGGTTGGCCGTATGCAAGACAAGTGCTCTAGCCCCTGTCCTGTCACTTGGACCCCAGATTTAATTTTTTTTATGGTTTTTGGGCTGTACCTGGCATTGCTCAGGGGTTACTCTTGGCTCTGTGCTCAGAGACCCCGATAGGCTCAGGGAACCTTATGGGATGTTGGGGGTCGAACCCAGGTCTATAGCATGCAAGACAAATGCCCACTTGCTGTACCCTTGCTCTGGCCTCTGTTTAGGTCCTTTTCCTATCTAGCTCATGCTCTCCCAGACCCCTAGTGACTCAGGCTCCCCTTCCTGAGTCTTTTTTGGGGAAGGTGCCCTCCACACTCTGATAGCCCCCTCAGGGCTCCCCACACAAAGGCACGCCCTGGCCTCCTCTCTGACACACCCAGACCAGTCCCATACCTGAGCTTGCCGTGTTCCCCTCTTCCCTGTACCACGCCTGCGGTCTCCAGCCCGCCCATCTCTGACCTAAGTCCTGGGCCAGCAAGGCTGGGGTGAGGAGAGAGAGGCCTTTCCCCAGTACTGGGGGCTGTGGGCCACCTCAGGGTGAGCACTGGCCTGCCTGCCTCTCCCCTCACTAACCCTGGGCCTGGCTGTGGGGTGAGGGCAGGTAAGGACTGTGCTGCCTGGGCGAGGCGGACCCGGCCACTTAGGGCCTCATTATTATTATTATTATTTTTTTACTTTTTGGGTCACACCCGGCAATGCTCAGGGGATACTCCTGGCTCTTAGCTCAGGAATTACTCCTGGCGATGCTCGGGGGACCATATGGGATGCCGAGGATCGAACCTGGGTCGGCTGGCGTGTAAGGCAAACGCCCTACCTGCTGTGCTATCGCTCCAGCCCCCATCAGGGCCTCATTCTTAACCCCTTTGTGAATTCCACTGGCGAGAGTGGGACAGGGGAGGCGGCGTCCAGATGTCCTGGAGACCCTCATTACCTGACGTTTCTCTCTGCGGCAGCAAGCCTGGGTGTGGGGGCTCCTTGTGTCCAGCTGAGGGGAGAGGTGGTGCCTCTGGGGTCAGGGCTGAGCCGGCACCCAGAGAGTCTACAGCAGGAAGCGCTGCAACGCTCCTTCCTCTCTCGGCTTCTTCCGGCACTGCCTGTCCATTTCCTGCGCCGTGTGCCCGGAGAACCATGATGCCACAGGGAAAGGGGTGTTGGTACCCCCTTGTTTGGAGGCTGAGGCCAGAGGGTGGCTTCTCTGCTGCACCTGGAAAGGAATGTGAAGTGGGTGCGCTGGGCAGAGCAGAATCCACAGGGGCCCCACCCCGGCACCACAGAAATAAATGACATCAGTGGCCTATGCCATGGGCTGGAACCGTAGCACAGTGGGGAGGGAGGGCTCGCGCCTTGCACACGTCCAGCCCGGGTTCAATCCCTGGTACCCATGATCCCTGAGCCCCGCCAGGGTGATCTCTGAGCTCAGGGCCAGGAATAAGCCCTGAGCACTGCCACGTGAGGCTACAAAACAATCCATTACAGCTGGTGGTCAGTGAGCCCCAACAGCCCACCCTGATTAGCTGGTGGGTCCTGATCCTCACCCCACAGCCCACCTGGCTGGTAAGGGGTGCGGTTTCATCTCCCCAGAGAAGCTGCTTATTCTTCTAGGAGCTCACTTGGCGTTTTGGCCATGGCTGTTTGGTGGCCCAGAGGCACTTCCAGGCTTGCAATGGTGCTCGGGAACCCTATGTGGTGCTGGGGTCACATCCGGGGTCAGCTGCATGCAAGGCAAGTGCCCTCCCCTGCTGTCCTGCATCTCCATTGTGTGTGTCTTTAAGCCACATACAAGAGATTTTTGCGTCTGTCCTCCTTCCCATGTCCTCTAGTTCCAGTCCATCTTACAGGAATTGGCATGATTCTGTCTGTCCTCAGAGCTGTATAGTATTTCACTGTGCAAATAGATCACAATTCCCCCCCTTTGGGTCATACCTAGCCATTACTCCTGGGAACTATATGGGATGCCGGGGATTGAACCCGGTTCGGCTGCATGCAGGGCAAGTGCTCGCCCCACTGTACTATCACTCTGGCCCCTATATCACAACTTCTCAATCCATTTATCCAATGCTGGACAGTGGTGTTTTTTCCATATATTGGCTGTTAGGAGCAGTGTTGAACATAGGTGAGCATATATTCTTTCAAGTTAATATTTTTTGTGTTATGGGGAGAGGTGCCAAGAAGCAGTATTTGGCATCTTATGAAGGGGAGAGAGAGGGAGAGGGAGGGAGAGGGAGAGGAGAGGGAGAGAGGGAGGAGGGAGAGAGAGGGGGCGTCTTCGTGTTGCTCCCACAGAGCTGAGCCAGCCCACCCAGCAATGATGACAGCTCCATTCTCGCCACAGCCCCGCCAACACTGGCTGTCTCAGACTTTGGGCTATGAGCTCACTGGCGTGAGATGCTATCCCAGTGCTGTTTTGATTTGCATTTCCGAGCCGTGAGTGACGCTGAGCACTTTGTCATATGCCTGTGGTAATCTGTAAGTCTTTGGGACAGTGTCCGTTCATCTCCTCTCCCTATTCTGGGATGGTGTCGTTGGTTTTTTTTTTTTTTTTCTTTTTTGGGTCACACGGCGATGCTCAGGGTTTCTCCTGGCTCTGCACTCAGGAATTACTCCTGGCGGGTGCTCGGGGGACCATATGGGATGCCGGGATCGAACCTGGGCGGGCACGGCCGGCGCGTGCAAGCAAACGCCCTACCGGCTGGGCTATCGCCCCGCCTGTCGTTGGTTTTGCTGTTGAGATTTTTTGAGTGCTCCGTAGGTCTTGGATAGCAGCCCTTTGTCTGTTGTACTGAGCACACACTTTATCTTTTTCTCTTTGGGTCGCCTACGGTGATGCTTCTGGCTCTGCACTCAGGAATTACTCCAGGTGGTGCTCTGGGGACCATATGGGTTGCTGGGAATCAAACCCAGGTCAGCCACATGCAAGGCAAATGCCCTCTCCGCTGTAGTATAACTCAGCCCCGAGCATACACACTTTTTTTTTTTTTGTTTTTTTTGGGTCACACCCAGCAATGCACAGGGGTTTCTCCTGGCTCTGCACTCAGGATTACTCCTGGCGGTGCTCGGGGACCATATGGGATGCCGGGGATCGAACCCTGACTGGCACGGGCCGGCTGCGTGCAAGGCAAGCGCCCTACCCAGCTGGGTTATTGCTCCGGCCCTTTTTTAATAGAAATATTTTATTTTAGGCACCATGATTTAATGAGCACACACACTCTTAAGTGAGGTATCAATGCAGCTGAGTGACTCCTCCAGATCCCACAGCACTGACGTCCACTAGGAACACACAGTAGATGGTGAAGTAACACCGAGTCAAGTAAGCACAACAGTAGCACAGAAGGCTCAACCCGCAAGGATTAAGTCCTGTGGTGACAGGACAAATTCCACACATTCTCTTTTGACTAGTATGTTTTGATAATTCAACTAAGCCATTTAGTTGTAATAAGTAATGTATAAAATTTTTATTTGGGGACTGTTAAGGAGGCAGTGTTTGGGGGGGTGGTTGGGGAAATGGGACATGGAGGACGGAAGTCCACCCTCTGGTGCTGGGGTTGGGGCTGGAACCTGAATGCCTGCAACAACTGCTATGAGCAACTTTGTCACCATGTGTTTAAAGCTGAAAATGTAAATAAGGC
>JAJIBD010013649.1:0-32333 GCA_021461705.1 Cryptotis parvus | reverse complement strand
GTGGCTTTTGTTTTTTGGTTTTTTTTTCTGCTTTTTGGGTCACACCCGGCAATGCTCAGGGGTTACTCCTGGAGGTGTTCGGGGGACCAAATGGGATGCCACATGTATTGCACCCGGTCAGCTGTATGCAAGACAAACGCCCTTCCCGCTGTGCTATCTGGCTCCCCAGTCTCCCAAAATCCCAGTTGATTTTGGTCTTGGGGTCACACCTGGCTGTACTAAGGTACTCTCTACTAAGTGCTCTAGATGCTGGCCCAGGTCAAACCCTGGGCTCCAGTATGCAAAGCTTGTACCTCCAGCCCTTGAGGTGATGCCCTCAACTCTATAGAGGACTAGTTAAGAAATTCTCCTGGATAGTGCAGCAGGTAGGGCACTTGCCTTGCACACAACCAGCCTGAGTTCATCCCAACATCTCATATGGTCCCTGAGCACTGATAGGAATATTTCCCGAGGGCAAAACCAAGTGGTACCCCTGAGCATCACCAGGTGTGGCTCGAAAACCAAAAAAGCAAAAGAAGCTGCTGACTTGAGAGATAGTACAGAAGAGCTGGCCTTAGTTGTTTTTTTTTGTTTTTTTTTGGGTCACACCCTGCAATGCTCCTGGCTCTGCACTCAGGAATTACTCCTGGTGGTGCTCGGGGGGGGACCATATGGGATGCCGGGATCGAACCTGGGCGGGCACAAGCCGCCGCATGCAGGGCAAACATCCTACCCCCTGGGCTATCATCGCTCCGCCCCAGAGCTGGCCTTTACATGTCCGTCTCTTTAGATCCCCCATCACAGATGGGCCTGAGCTGGCCTTACATGTCCGTCTCTTTAGATCCTGCATCACAGATGGGCCCCGAGCTGGCCTTACATGTCCGTTCTCTTTAGATCCCGCATCACAGATGGGCCTTGAGCTGGCCTTACATGTCCGTCTCTTTACATCCCCACATCACAGATGACCCCTAAGCTGGCCTTACATGTCCATTCTCTTTACATCCCGCATCACAGATGGGCCCCGAGCTGGCCTTACATGTCCGTCTCTTTACATCCCCGCATCACAGATGGGCCCTGAGCTGGCCTTACATGTCCGTCTCTTTAGATCCCACATCACAGATGGCCCCTGAGCACTGTCGGGTCACTCCTGAGCACAGAAGCACAGAGCCAGGAATAGCCCCTGAGTGCTGCCAGTTGTGGTCTAGAGCAACAAACTTAACTAGGGAAGAAAGAGTAATGCGTCTAATAGTTTACATCCAGTCTGTAGAATATATACTCGGAAAAGACATCGTTCCTTTATTTGGCTTGATTTTTTTTCTACTTTGATCTTGGCTTAGAGATTCACTAATTCAGACAAGAAACAGGTCCCCCCATTGTATATGCAGAGGTGTATAGGTATGTGAAAATGTCCTATAGCTTTACTTTCCGACATGGTTCCATATCTTTACTCTCCATGGATGCCTTGGACATTGGACATTCGAATATGGTTAACACATATTAACCATATTATATGAAGAACTTAAAAAATAATTTTATTTATTGGTGTTTGTTTTTGGGGCCACACCTGGCAGTGTTGGCTCTGTGCCCAGGGATCAGTGCTTCCATCAGGAGACCCTGTGGGGGCCGGAGAACAAGCCCAGGTCGGCCGCATGCAAGGCAAGCACTCAGCCTGCTGACTAGTTCTCTGGTCCTTGACAGTTTTAATTTCGCTACAGATGCTCCATGGGAACTGAATTGACCCGCCACCTAGCACGGCTCTGACACCGCTGTGGTAACTCACGGTGTGCGGGTGGAGAAAGGGCAAAGTCCATTACATGGAGCATTTTATCTCTGCAGGCTGGATCTCCAGAACTGTTCTCTGAAGGATCCAGGTCCTCACTTTCCCGCAGGCATCTAGTGCGGTCATCATGTAAGTGGTCAGTTCTCCTCACACGAGGTGAAGGAAGTTGGTGGCGGGCTGGTCTTCGGGATGGACGCCCTAAGAGATGGTGGTTGTTCATGCCTGAGCATGGACTGCTTGGAGACCGGGTAGCGGTCCAGGTGGACATGTGAGTGAAGTGGTGTTTTTCCCGAGCACTGCGCTAACCGTGTGCCTTGCAGAGACCTGCAGGCAAACCCCCTTAAGGAGAACCTGACTGACACCTTCCGTGGCTTTACGCAGCTCCAGACTCTGTGAGTGAGATGGAGGGAGTGGGGGAGCGAGTCACAGGGGCAGTGCCGTGTGCGAATCATGCCAACCGTGTGTGTCAGGGTACTGCCACTAGATGTCGCGTGTCCCGGAGGAATCAAGGCCTGGGAGAACGTCACTGACGGGAAAGAGAACAGAAGGTGCCTGGGACAGAGGAGCCTTTGCAATGACACCAGAGACCCAGGTGTGCGGTCTTGCAGGAGCAGCCCCGAGTTCCCCACTTCGGAACAGACGCAGGGTGTCCTTAAATGCCCTTTCCTGTCCGGATTCTGACGGTTCTAAAGCCTCAGGGAAGGAAAGGTCTTAAAATGCAGAGGGTGGATGTGTGTTACTGTGCCGGTGGGGTGCCTGCCATCCTCCACGGAGAATTAGTTGAGACTCTCAGCGGAGGAGATCACGGGAGAAACAGACCTACGCGAGCCCGGATGTGCTGTTTCCTGTCTCCTAGAAATGTGTCCTGAGAACGGCTCCTGCGCACCCAACGGCCCAGGTTTCTTGCAGTGTGTTTGTGCGGACGGTTTCCACGGCTACAAGTGTATGCGCCAGGTGAGACAGGGGGCTCTCGAGGGGCCAGGGACAATGCGCAGAGCAGAACCTCCGAGACGAGCGGCAGGGAGCCCACTCCACCCTGGGGAGGGGTCCGGAGAGCCGCGAGATGACGGGTGTTGGGGGTAACTCGTTTCCAGGGCTCTTTCTCACTGCTCATGTTCTTCGGGATTCTGGGATCTGCTACCTTATCCATCTCCGCCGTGCTCTGGGGAACCCAGCGCCGCAAAGCCAAGGCGTCCTGAGCCGCCGGAGGTCTTGCTTCGCACCAAAAAAGAGCGCCTTGATAGCTCCTAGCCCGGCCAGGGAGCTCTTCCTAGCTGGGTGGCTCGTTGGCAGCGTTGGCCGACGGGTCCTCAAGACTGAGGCCACCCCGCCACTGGAAGGAAGATGGAAACGGACACGCCGGCAGTGTCCAGCCGAGACTGGAAGAGTACCAGTGACCATTGCGTACCGTTTCCTTGTAATAAACACTTTTCGTTTTCCTTACTCCTTAAAAAAAATCCATAAGGGAAAAGGCCCTGCCTCGGTGTGTTTCTTACTTGGGACGGGAGGTAGCTCCCTGGGGTGCCCTGCTCTCCCGTGGGGCGGACCTGGGCTCCCGACCTGGCCGCGCGGCCCCCCCCCCCCCGACGCGCGGCCCCGCCCCGCACGCCGCCGGCTGCCTGCGCCGCCGCAGTCGCCTCCACCCAGCGCGCCGCGGTCTCCTGCGCGGTCCACGCCGCCTGCGCTCCAGCTCCGGCGCGGTTAGCCACGTGGACCGGCCCGGGCGCGCAGCCCTCACGTGGTTCCAGCATCTGCTGGGGCGAGCGCGGCTTCCCGCCGCTCTGAGCGCTCCCCGCCTCCGAGCACCGCTCCCATGGCGGCCCTGGTGTTGGAGGACGGGTCGGTCCTGCGGGGGCCAGGCCCTTCGGGGCCGCCGTGTCGACTGCCGGGGAAGTGGGTAAGCAAGCCCGGCCGGCCGCCGGCGCCGACTCCAGACCACTCCGCTGCCCCTCTCTGCCCAACCTGCCCCCTCCGGGACCCGGCCATCTTCCCGCCCGCACCCTCGCGCCCCCCTCCACCCCCAGCTCCGGGCCCCTGGTCCCCAGCCCAGCCCCGATCGTCCCCGCGCGGCTCCGGCTGCCTGCGCCCGGGCGCTGCCCCAGCCCGCTCCCCCGCCTCTCTCTTACAGTCTTCCAAACCGGCATGGTCGGCTACCCTGAGGCCCTGACCGACCCGTCCTACAAAGCCCAGATCCTAGTGCTCACATACCCTCTGATCGGCAACTACGGCATCCCCGCCGATGAAGTAGACCAGTTCGGTCTCAGCAAGGTAGCCACACCCAGGCTTTCTCCGCGCGCCTCTCCTCGTGGGTGCTCCCAGAAGCGAAGGCATTGACAGGGCAGTCCCGAGAGAGAGGGATGCGCGCGGGGACAGCGAATAGGCAACTTAGTTGCGTGCCTGCGCTTCTGAGGCCTGAGCGCGGTGAGATCCGGGACGAGACAATGCTAGCAGGTCCGGGAGATGCCTGGGGAGCAGGCGCGCCCCCTTTCCCGGGATGGAGGGTGCTCGGGAGCCGCTCCACCTGCTTCCCAGGCGCTACTTGGTGCCACTTCCCGGGAGAAGTTCTGTGCCCTAGCTGAGAAACTTTGTTTCCTTCTCCGAGAGGCTTCCTCTGTCTTCCTTCCTGGAAAGTTGGAAACGAAGTTGCACTCGGAGAATTAAACAAGTGAAAACAAGTTAATTGCGGAATTTAACCAAAGCCAGTGTTTCCACAAAGCAACTTTGGACCCAGTTCCAGGCCCTCATTCTTTGTTTGTTTGTTTTCTTTTGATTTTTATTTCCTCCTTTAATTCCTAATCTGCCCCTGAAGGCCGCACTTGTTCTTGGAAAGGACTGGCCAAACCAACCCTGAACTGCCCTAGTTTCTGAAGCGGTCTGGGCTGGCCTGCGTGTCTTCCATTCTCCATTTAGCAGACTGAAAGATTGAGTCGATAAACCTGCTCGAGTGAGGTCCTGGCAGACCAGAGCGCTTGGGAGATGAGCTCTTGGCGCCTTCCCCAGCCCAAAGAGGTGGGGGGCTGCTAGGAGCAAGAGCATTTAAAGCCTTTGAGCACATTAGCACGCCTTGCCACTGGGGGAGGGTGGTCTGCCCTGTCCTGATTAGGGGTGCAGTGGGGCTCACCCGTAAAAATATTTGCCTTGCATTCTAACCCAGAAACAGCCCAGGACCCGATTCCAAGAACTGTTTTTAAAAAGTAAATAAAAGTGGGACCCAGAGGGGCTGGAACGATAGTACAGAAGGTAGGGCTCTTGCTTTGCACGCCGTCGAAGTTCGATCCCCCGGCATCCCTTATGGGACACCTGAATAAACACCCACTTTCCTATCACATACCTCTTAAGATGGCGGATCTATAGTGTAATCAACTTTGGTTACTTTTTGTTTGTTTGTTTTGGGGTCACACCCTCAATGCTCAGGGTTTACTCCTGGCTTTTTTTTTTTTTTTTTTTTTTTTTTTTTTTTTGGGTCACACCCGGCAATGCACAGGGGTTACTCCTGGTTCTGCACTCAGGAATTACTCCTGGCGGTGCTCGGGGACCATATGGGATGCCGGGGATCGAACCCGGGCCGGCACAGGCCGGCCACGCAAGGGCAAACGCCCTACCCACTGGGCTATCGCTCTGGCCCTACTCCTGGCTTTGCACTCTGGAATTATTCCTGGCAGTGGTGAGGGGACCAAGTGGGATGCTGGGGATTGAACTCAGATCCGCCATGTGCAAGGGGCACATGTTCTGGCCCACTTCTCTAACTTCTTAAAAACAAATGTCTTATGGGAGGAGATATAAATATATGTAGTTATGGGGGGGCACAACAATAGTCCAGCGGGTAGGGCGTTTGCCTTGCACACGGCCGCCCATAGCAGCTCGTGCTTCGATCCCCGGCATCCCATATGGTCCCCCGAACACCGCTGAGTGCAGAGCCAGGAGTAACCCCTGAGTATTGCCGGGTATGACCCAAAAAGCAAAAAAGAAAAAGAAAAACATAGATATATGTAGTTATGAACCCCTATTTTTTTTTCTTTCTGGGTCACATCCTGCAATGCTCAGGGGTTACTCCTGGTTTTGCATTCAGGAATTACCCCTGCAGTGCTTGGGGGACCCTGTGGGATGTCCAGGATCGAACTCAGGTTGGCTGCATGCCAGGCAAGTGCCCAGCCCGCTGTGCTATCGCTCAGACCCCATGAATCCGTATTTTTATTTATTGAGGTATTGTGTACTTCACTTATCACTGGATTCTTTTGTTTGGTTTTTTGGACTTCACCCGGTAGTGCTCAGGGCTTACTCCTGCCTTTGAGCTCGGGGTTCAGTCCTGGCGGGCGGGTTGGGGGGTGACGGGATGGGGGGGGCATATGGGGTACCAGGGATCAGACCCAGGTCGACTGCATGCAAAGCAAGCACAACGGACCTCTCTTCTCCAGCCCCCATCAGTGTTTTTTTCTCACACTAATAATCATTTTTTTTTCTTTTTTTGGGTCACACCTGGCAATGCTCAGGGGTTACTCCTGGCTCTTGACTCAGTAATTACTCCTGGCGGTGCTCAGGGCACCATATGGGTTGCCGGGGAATCAAACCCAGCTCAGCCACGTGCAAGGCAAACGCCCCTACCCACTGGACTATTGCTCGGGTCCCCCCACACTATCACTATCTTCCCGTTGATCATCTATTTGCTAGAGCGGGCACCAGTAATATCTCCATATGTCCTGTCTCATGGTAGTAGAACTCAAAGGCATCCGCTTGCTCGAGGAACATAAAGAGCCTCAAACCATTATATTAGGTCATAGGAATGACCTAATATAAATGTTACTGGTATTTGGCATATCAAATATGACACGAGCTCAGCTTGCCAGGCTTGCCGTGCGGGTGGCATACTCTTGTAGTCACCTCTAAATAAAGCATTTATTGATGAACCACGCGCCGCAAGCAGCCACATGAGCCAGGCTATAATAGTCCCCCCACACTAATAATCTTATTTCTTCACCTCTTGTTAATCTTTTTTTTTTTTTTTTTTTTGGGTCACACCCAGCAATGCTCAGGGGTTTCTGCTGCCTCTGCACTCAGGAATCACTCCTGGCGGTGCTTGGGGGACCATATGGGATCACGATCACCATCTTCCCGTTGATCATCTATTTGCTAGAGCGGGCACCAGTAATATCTCCATATGTCCTGTCTCATGCCAGTAGAGCCAAGGGCATTGGCTTGCTACAGGAACATAAAGAACCTCAAACCAATTTATTAGGTCACGGGAATGACCTAATATAATTGTTACTGGTATTTGGCATATCAAATACAACACGAGCAGCTTGCCAGGCTTGCTGTGCGGGAGGCATACTCTTTTAAACACCTCCAAACCATATGGGATACCTGGAATCAAATTTGGGTGGGTCGCAAGTAAGGCAAACACTCTCCCCCACTGTTCTATCACTCCGGGCCCACATTGGTGATTTCTGCCCGGGATAAAAGAAGACTAGCTCCCAATCTTTCATCTGGCTTCCTGGCTGTGTGTTCCGTCTTTCCCTGGGGGCTGACAGGGTGTGCGGCTGGTAAAGGGCACAAGCCTGGGGTGCTGGATATGTGGACGAATGAGTGGTGGCTTGTTCCTGGCCTGGGAGGCACCTGGGGCTGGCTCCACCCAATGGCATCTTCTTCTGTCTGCAGTGGTTTGAATCCTCAGGGATTCACGTGGCAGGCCTGGTGGTGGGAGAGTGCTGCCCCACGCCCAGCCACTGGAGCGCCACCCACAGCCTGCACGAGTGGCTGCAACAGCATGGCATACCCGGCCTGCAAGGTAGGGACGGGTGCTGGACGCCCTGGACCGACGGGTGCTGGACCGGCTGGGTCCCAGCTGGGGGCTGGGAGGGAGGGAGGAAGCCTGAGCTCGCGAGAGCCCCGGCATAAGTTTAGGGCCCCGAGGCTCCGCCCACCCCCCCACTGGTCTTCTCGGCTTTGTTTGATTTCATCCCTAAACACTTCACCAGCTCACCAAAAGGCTCTTCTCTCAGGTGTGGCTGCCGTGACTCTCCTTTAAAAACAAGAACATTGGGGCCAGAGCAATAGCCCAGCGGTAGGGCGTTTGCCTTGCAGCGGCCGGCCCATGTCGGCCCGGGTTCGATCTCTGGCATCCCATATGGTCCCCCGAGCACCGCCAGGAGTAACCCCTGAGCGTTGCCGGGTGTGACCCAAAAAGCAAATAAAAAATTAATAAATAAATAGATAAATAAATAAATAAGTAAGTAAAAGTAAAAAACAAGAATGTTGCGGGCTGGGGCATTTCCTGGAGTCTGAGCTGAAGCAGGGCCCGTGTGCTCCTTACGTGGACTCCAGTCTGTGGGCTTGTGGCCTGTCTCGCCAGAGGCTCTTCTTTACTGTCGCTTTTTGTCTGTGCGTGCCCTGAGGTGTCCCCGGGCACTCAGAATTCCGTTCAGCTGTGGAGCTTTAGGGGATCCCTCCTGGGTGTGGGATTGGGGCTGGGCGCTGGAGGGGCCCACAGAACACTGCCCATGACATGGGCTGATGGAGGAAAGCCCGGCTCTGGGCTGGAGAAGTGTGGGCTCAAGTCGCTTTTCCTCAGGCGTGGATACCCGAGAGCTGACCAAGAAGCTGCGAGAGCAGGGCTCCCTGCTGGGAAAGCTGGTCCAGGACGGGACCCGGAGCCGTCCACGCTGCCGTTTGTGGACCCCAACGCCCGGCCCCTGGTGCCAGAGGTCTCCATTAAGGTACAGAGGTGTCAAGGGAGAGCGTGGCGGCAAGAGCAGCGGGTTTCAGCCTCCAGTCCAAGGACCAGGACTGGATCCAGAAGGAGCTGAAGACAGTTAGCTGGGCACGGGAGTGAAGACCGTGGGAGGTCGGGGCCCTCACGCTGCCATTGTCACAGCCGCCATCTCCCTTGCCGCCTCCCTCAGGCTCCACGGGTGTTCAATGCAGGGGGCGCCCCTCGGATCCTTGCCTTGGACTGTGGCCTCAAGTATAACCAGATCCGCTGTCTGTGCTCGCGGGAGCCGAGGTCACCGTTGTTCCGTGGGACCACGCCCTAGACAGCCGGGGTGAGCGGGCGCTGGGTCTCGACTGGGCGGTGAGGGTGACCCCTCCATCCTCACCGCGCCAGGCCACAGGACGATGCCAGGGCTGAGGGCTGTGGTGCTCATGGAGCCGTCCGTGGTCCTAGCTGAACCACAGGTTTTTGCCGTCTCTTTCCTGCCCTCCCCAGAGTATGAGGGTCTTTTCCTGAGTAACGGCCCCGGCGATCCTGCCTCCTATCCCGGCGTGGTGTCCGCTCTGAGCCGAGTCCTTTCAGAACCAAACCCCCGGCCTGTCTTGGGATCTGTCTGGGACACCAGCTCCTGGCCTTGGCCATTGGGGCCAAGACATACAAGATGGGGTGAGATTGGGGGGGGGGGCCGGTCCTTCTGTGGGCCTGAGCGAGTGGTGACATGGCCAGCGTCCATCGGGCAGGTACGGCAACCGAGGGCCACAACCAGCCGTGCTTGCTGGTGGGCTCCGGGCGCTGCTTTCTGACCTCCCAGAACCATGGGTTTGCCGTGGAGACGGACTCCCTGCCCGCGGGCTGGCTTCCCTCTTTTCACCAACGCCAACGACCGCTCCAATGAGGGCATCGTCCACCACAGCCTGCCCTTCTTCCAGGTGAGGGACCCTGACACCTCCCGGGCGTGGCAGATGGGAGAGTGAAGCCTAGCGGGCACCCCGCACCCTGTCATCCGCCCCTGCCCGCGCCTGTGCTGACAGGTCCTACACTCTGGTCCCTTCACCAGCGTCCAGTTCCACCCGGAGCACCAGGCTGGCCCTTCAGACATGGAACTGCTCTTTGATATCTTCCTGGAGGCTGTGAACGAAGCCAAGACTGGGAACCCGGGGGGCAGACAGGCAAGCATCAGGGCAGCGCGATGATGGAGAACAGGATGGCACCGGGATGGGCACCGGGTGCCCAATGAAGCCACTGTGCATGTGTGTGTGTAGCAGTGAGGCCGGTGTGTGTGCGTGTGCCCATTTCTCGGGGACATTCCAACAGTCTCATCTTGTCTCCACAGTTCGAGAGCGACTGACCGAGCGTCTCTGCCCCCTGGGAGTCCCACTCCCGGGTCAGGGGCTCCCTCCCCAGAAAGGTTCTGATCCTGGGCTCGGGTGGTCTCTCCATCGGCCAGGCAGGAGAGTTTGACTACTCCGGCTCTCAGGTAGAGCAGCCGGCCCTGCCTGTTGCGGGTAGCCCCGGGAGTGAGCAGGGACTCCCAGGGAAGGCCCGGCCGTGGGCGCGGGCTGGGAGGTGAGGTGAGGCCCGCTCTGCCCTCCCCCCAGGCAATCAAGGCCCTGAAGGAGGAGAACATTCAGACGCTGCTGATCAACCCCAACATCGCCACAGTGCAGGCGTCCCAGGGGGCTGGCCGACAAGGTGTACTTCCTGCCCATCACCCCACACTACGTCACAGAGGTAGGAGGCCTGGCGCGGACTCCCCTGGCTTCCCACATTTCTGCGACACACTGCGCTCACCCAAAGGGGCCGGGGCGCCTCCGTCCCTCTCTCTCCCTCTCTCCCGGCACAGGTGATCCGTAATGAGCGCCCGATGGCGTGTTGCTGACGTTCGGGGGGCCAGACGGCTCTGAACTGTGGGGTGGAGCTGACCAAGGCTGGGGTGCTGGCTCGGTATGGGGTGCGAGTCCTGGGCACACCCGTGGAGACCATCGAGCTGACCGAGGACCGGCGGGCCTTTGCGGCCAGGATGGCAGAGATCGGGGAGCACGTGGCCCCCAGCGAGGCGGCCAACTCTCTGGAGCAGGTGTGGCCCCCGGGGCGTGTCGGTCCCTTGGCGGTTTGGTGTTCCCCGATACCGGCGGCCCTGACCTGCCGGCCCGTGTCTCCACTCCGCAGGCACAGGCCGCTGCAGAGCGCCTGGGCTACCCCCTGTCCTGGTGCGCGCTGCCTTCGCCCTGGGGGCCTGGGCTCCGGCTTCGCCTCCAACAAGGGAGGAGCTGTCGGCGCTGGTGGCACCTGCGTTTGCACACACCAGCCAGGTGCTGGTGGACAAGTCCCTGAAGGGCTGGAAGGAGATCGAGTACGAGGTGGTGAGAGACGCCTACGGCAATTGCGTCACGGTGAGTGGGGGCAGCGGGACCCTCCGAGGCCGGGTAGCATGACCCGGGAGGCGAGAGAAGGCTGGGGTGTCCCTTCCCGCCTCCTAGCCAACCCGCCCGCTGCCCCACAGGTATGCAACATGGAAAACTTGGACCCACTGGGCATCCACACCGGCGAGTCCATTGTGGTCGCTCCCAGCCAGACGCTGAACGACCGGGAATACCAGCTGCTGCGGCAGGACGGCCATCAAGGTCACCCAGCACCTGGGGGTCGTCGGGGAGTGCAATGTGCAGTACGCCCTGAACCCCGAGTCTGAGCAGGTGAGCTGGGGCCTGTTTGCCCCGTGATCAGCCACGGTTGTCTTTGGCAGGGCTGGGCCCTGGGGCCCTGCGCCGCCGTCTTTGCGGAGGGCTATGTCCTCTCCCCTCTCTTTTCCTTTCCGTCCCACGTCTAACCTTGTGGGTGCTCAGAGGATGACCTGGTCTTGCCCTGGCCTGGCTAGTGCTGGAAGCTGCCACCCCGACCCCTGGGCCTGTCTTCCTTTGCGGGGAGCCATGGCCAGATGCCCACATTCCCTTGCGGGAGCTGTGGCCAGACATCCCCTTCCCCCTTCCCTTTGCGGGAGCCGTGGCGGGCGTCCCCCCCTTCCCTTTTTGCGGGAGCCGTGGCCAGATGTCCCACCTTCCCTATGCGGGAGCTGTGGCCGGACGCCCCCTTCCCTTTCCGGGAGCTGTGGCGGGCGCCCCCTTCTTCTACTGCAGTATTATATCATCGAAGTGAACGCCAGGCTCTCTCGCAGCTCTGCCCTGGCCAGTAAGGCCACAGGCTACCCACTGGCCTACGTGGCAGCTAAGCTGGCTTTGGGCATCCCACTGCCCGAGCTCAGGTACGTGGGTCGAAAGGGGGGGTAGCGGGGTTCAGGGAGGTGAGGAAGAGGGCGGGAAGCTGAGAAGAGGCAACAGCCTGGGTGTGTCGGCTGGTCAGAAACTCACCCTGGACGTCTGCTCGTCCTGACCAGGAACTCGGTGACAGGGGGCACCGCAGCATTTGAACCCAGCCTGGACTACTGCGTGGTGAAGGTCCCACGCTGGGACCTGAGCAAGTTTCTGCGGCGTCAGCACCAAGATCGGGAGCTGCATGAAGAGTGTTGGTGAGAGAGAAGGGACCCCCGGGAGACCCCGGCCCTGCCGTGGTTATAGGGGCAAGAGACAGGGCTGGGCACCCGAAAACCCCGGTGTGGGGGGCGGCTGCTCCTTGCCATGTCAGGCTCCCAGGTGGGTTTGGGGCTCCCATTTCCCAGGGGAACACTGAGGAGCCCGTGGTCTCAGCTGGTGCAAGGGGAGCCCAGAACTGAAAATGAGGCTCGGCTCTGCTCAGGTCCACTCCCTGTCGCAACTGGCCTGCCATCGGCCAGACCAGTTCTGCAAGCTTTGTCAAAGCTCGTTACGTCCTCCTGGCCTGACTTCTGACCACAGGACCTTTTGTTCTCTGTGCTCGGTTAAGTACCGCGCCTCGGGGACTCAGCCCCTGCCGCTCCCTGTGAGCCCCTCAATCAGGGTTGGTGCCCTGCCAGTGTCCCTGGCGTCCGCCTCTCTGGGCCCTTTTGGACTGTGGCCCCCTTAGGGTTTTTCTTTGGGTCTTGCGTTTTACCCTCAGAGCAGGACAGGGGAGTTGATGGGGCCCCAGGTCACAGAGGCCACTGAAGCAGATCTGTGCTGCTTGGGCGTGGCCCTGTGCATCACCGTGGACCGTCCCTGGGAACATTCTGCCCACACAAGCACACCTTCTTCCCAGGGTGTTGCCCACTCCAAGGGGGACAGTGACCCATGGGGCTCCCAGTTGCGGGAGAGAGCACAGCAGTCGCCTTCAGGCTAGTCAGTCTCAGCTCAGGGTTTTTTTTTTTTTTTTTTGGGTCACACCTGGCAATGCTCAGGGGGTACTGCTGGCTCTGCACTCAGGAATTACTCCTGGTGCTGCTGGGGAAGGGGAGGATCTTATGGATGCTGGAAACCTAATCCAGAAGGCCACGTGAAGGCAGACCCCTCCTTGCTGTGCTGTCGCTCTGACCACCCCAAGTGATTTTTAATAAAGTCTGAAGGATGAGCCAGGTGGTGTCCTCAGCGCGAGCGGAGCCAGCCGCAGGGCACCCGCCGTGTTTCTGAACTGCAACGCTGCAGCCTGCCCAGGCCTTTCCGCCCCAGGGCTGACTCAGCCCCAGGCGTGGTCTCGGTTCCACCCGGAGACCCTCACCCCGCAGGGGAGCCCCTCCGCCGGCTCTCAATGCTCGCGCCCTGCTCCTCAGGTGAAGTCATGGGCATCGGGCGTTCATTCGAGGAGGCCTTCCAGAAGGCCCTGCGCATGGTGGATGAGAACTGTCTGGGTTTTGATCACACCGTGAAGCCCGTCAGCGATATGGTAAGTGCAGCCGACCCAGAACACGGGTGGTTCTGCCTCCACTGAGAATTGTGCCGTTTTCTCTTGAGGTGTAGGAGGGCCTGTTGCGGGGTGGGGAATGATTTGCAGGACACCCCCCCACCTCCTGTCCATCCGGCCTCTCCTCGCTAGGAGCTGGAGACGCCAACAGATAAAGCGGATCTTTGTGGTGGCCGCTGCCCCTGTGGGCTGGCTACTCGGCAGAGCGCCTGTATGAGCTCACGCGCGCATCGACCGCTGGTTCCTGCACCGGATGAAACGCATATATTGCACGCGCGCAGCTGCTGGAGCAGCACGCGGCCAGCCACTGCCCCCCGACCTGCTGCACCAGGCCAAGCGCCTGGGCTTCTCGGACAAGCAGATCGCACTGGCTGTTCAGAGGTCAGGGGACAGTGGGGGCTGCCAGGGCAGGAACGGGTGGGAGAACCAGCACCAGCAGGGGACTCGGGGACGGTGCGGGGGAGCCCAGGAGGTCTCCTCCCGTGACACCTTTCTGAGCCTGGGATCGCGCCCTGCTGCTCGGCCCGACCCCCTGGCCCCGGCCTGCGTGCTGAGCCCTCTCCTCCTTTAGCACAGAGCTGGCTGTTCGCAAACTGCGCCAGGAGCTGGGGATCTGCCCAGCAGTGAAGCAGATCGACACGGTGGCAGCCGAGTGGCCAGCCCAGACAAACTACCTGTACCTGACCTACGGCGGCACCGCCCACGACCTCCCCTTCCGGTCCCCTCACGTCCTGGTCCTGGGCTCCGGGGTCTACCGCATCGGTTCCAGCGTGGAGTTTGACTGGTGCGCCGTGGGCTGCATCCAGCAGCTCCGAAAGGTGCGGACCTGGCGCCTGGGCCTCTGTGTGTCCGCCCCACCGCGCTCGACCCACACTGCTGCCCTGAGATCATTTCCGGTTCTCATTCCCTCCTTCCACGTGCCCTTTCCTCCATTGTTGTTGGTGTGTGTGTGTGTGTGTAGGTGTGTGTGCGTGTGTGTGTGTGTTTTGGGGCCACACTTGGTGATGGTGAAGCTTTCTCCTGGCTCTGAGCTCAGGAATTACTCCTGGAAGGGCTCGCACCATATAGAATGCAGTGCTGGGAGTCAGGCCCAGGCAAACACTCTCCCCTCTTTACTGTTGCTCCGGCCCCTGTGGTGTGCTTTTAGCAGCGATGCTCACCTGGGACCACACATGGCTGGGTGCTCATACACACTCCGGGGTTTGCTCACAGGCCCGCTGCGGCCACACATCTGGGCCACGGAACTTGAGCCTCTTGTTGGCAGTGTTCACCTTGTGCTGGTGCTTATGCGCAGTGGCTGCTCTGCTGGAAAGTGCTGGTGGAGCCAGGGGCCGCAGACAGCAGAGCTGGGATCGTGCTGGTGCATGTGGAACGCAGGGGGTTTGAACTCATGACCACGTGCTTGTAAGGCAGGTGCTCGAAGCCACTGCTACCAGTGTGACCCCACCCCAGGCGTGTGTGACAGGGACCCTGGTAGAGGGGCTCCCTGGGGCCTTCTGGTGCCCCCTGCCAGCTCTTCTCATGGCATTCTGTACCTGCTGCTTCAGAGATACCCTGGGCAGCTCACAAGGCTGGCTGAGGGGTGACTCTTAAGTCCAGGCACCCTCCTAATTGCAGATGGGGTATAAGACCATCATGGTGAACTACAACCCCGAGACGGTCAGCACCGACTACGACATGTGTGACCGGCTCTACTCGACGAGATCTCGTTCGAGGTAAAGGAGCCACTCCGACCGCAGCCTGGGTGGGAGGTGGCTGGTGGGCTGAGCCATGAGCAGGCACTGGACACACACGTGTCCCCTCGCGTGTCCCTGCCCTGCCCTGCAGGCGGTGATGGATATCTACGAGCTCGAGAGCCCGAGGGCGTGATCCTGTCCATGGGCGGGCAGCTGCCCAACAACATGGCTATGGCGCTGCATCGGCAGCAGTGCCGGGTGCTGGGCACCTCCCCGAGTCCATCGACTCGGCCGAGAACCGTTTCAAGTTCTCCCGACTCCTGGACACCATCGGGATCAGCCAGCCCCAGTGGCGGGAACTCAGTGACCTGGAGGTGGGCTGGGCCGGGGTGGGCGGGGTCCTGGCAAGCGAAAGGGACCAACGGCTGAGTCTCTTGCGCCCTGAGTCTGCCCGCCAGTTCTGCCAGACGGTGGGGTACCCCTGCGTGGTGCGCCCTCCTACGTGCTGAGCGGGGCAGCCATGAACGTGGCCTACACCGATGGGGACCTCGAGCGCTTCCTGAGCAGCGCGGCCGCCGTGTCCAAAGGAGCACCCCGTGGTCATCTCCAAGTTCATTCAGGAGGCCAAGGTTGGAGACGGCAGACAGGAGTGTGGAGGAGCCTCCCCACAGGGCAGGGCGGGCTGGAGGAAGGGACCCCCAGCTCGGGCAAGTAGAGGGCAGGGCCTGCCCGCCAGCTCGGTGCCCTGTGCCACGGCCCTCCCAGGAGATTGACGTGGACGCTGTGGCCTGTGACGGCGTGGTGGCAGCCATTGCCATCTCTGAGCACGTGGAAAACGCAGGAGTGCATTCGGGCGATGCCACGCTGGTCACCCCACCCCAGGACATCACCCCCAAAACCCTGGAGCGCATCAAAGCTATCGTGCATGCCGTGGGCCAGGAGCTGCAGGTCACCGGCCCTTCAACCTGCAGCTCATCGCCAAGGTCGGTGGGTGGGGCCAGACCTGGGTCCCTGTGGGGGGACTAAGGGGAGGGGCGAGGTCAGCGTTGGGGTCTACAGGGCGCCCGGGCTTGTGTCAGTCAGTCTGAATCCTGGTCAGCTGGGTGAGGAGAGGAGTGGGGGCACTGCGTGGTGTCCACCCACAAGCGGGAGGCCTGACCGCGCCCCTGTGCCCCAGGACGACCAGCTGAAGGTCATCGAGTGCAACGTGCGTGTCTCTCGCTCCTTCCCCTTCGTCTCCAAGACCCTCGGTGTGGACCTCGTGGCCTTGGCCACACAGGTCATCATGGGGAAGAAGTGGAGCCCGTGGGGCTTATGACTGGCTCCGGAGTGGTGGGGGTGAAGGTAAGGAGGAAGGGAGGCGAGGGGGCGAGCGGTGGGAGCCGGGGGGCTGGGCTCACTCTCTAGGCTGCCTGTCTAGTATCTGGCCGACAGAAGGAAGAGAATGAAAGAGAAAGCGCCCTGGGGCGCTGCCTCAGCCGGGACAAGGCTGCTTGGTGATGGCACTGCGGAGGGCACCTGCCCTACACACAGCGACCTAGGTTTATCCCGGCTTTCCGTATAACCCTGGAGCACCGCCAGGAGCAAGCCCTGAGCGCTGGGCGTGGCCCAAAAAGACCATTTATTTATTTTTGCTTTTTGGGTCACACCTGGCAATGCTCAGGGGTTACTCCTGGTTCTTCGCTCAGGAATTACTCCTGGCCATGCTCAGGGGACCATATGGGATGCCGGGGACTTGAACCTGGGAGGACGCCCTCCCTCTGTGCTATTGCTCCAGCCCCCCAAAAGATTTTTAAAAGAGAGAGCGTGAGGGAGAGGAGCTGAAGGGTGTCGGGACACGGGCGTGGCTGGACACTCCAGGACAGCCTGGAGGAGAGTGTGGGGCCCCAGCAGAAGGAAAGTGGCCGGCCCCCCGGGCAGGACGGGTCTCCTCAGGCCCCTCTGCTCCTGCCCCCCAGGTGCCCCAGTTCTCCTTCTCCCGCTTGGCGGGGCCGACGTGGTGCTGGGCGTGGAGATGACCAGCACAGGGGAGGTGGCCGGCCGGGAGAGCCGCTGTGAGGCCTATCTCAAGGCCATGCTGAGCACGGGCTTTAAGATCCCCAAGAAGAACATCCTGCTGACCATCGGCAGCTATAAGGTCAGGCACGGGGAGGCGGGCCGGGCCGCTGCCCAAGCACAGGTGCCCACGGTGTTGTCTCCTGCAGAACAAAAGCGAGCTGCTCCCGACCGTGCGGCTGCTGGAAAGCCTGGGTTACAGTCTCTATGCCAGCCTGGGCACCCGACTTCTACACCGAGCACGGGGTCAAGGTACGGCCCGGCACCCTGCCCAGCCCTGCTTGTCCTCTCTGCGGCAGTTAGGCATCCAGGAGGGAGAGGAGCAGATCCGCCGCACACTCGCTCGCTCTCCGCCGCTGTCGGTTCCTGGGCCTGCGTGTGGCGCCTCACACCCGACTGGGCTTGGCCCACCTGACCTGGTCTCTGCTCCCCAGGTCACTGCCGTCGACTGGCACTTCGAGGAGGCGGTGGACGGCGAGTGCCCGGCCACAGCGCAGCATCCTGGAGCAGCTGGCCGAGAACCACTTCGAGCTGGTGATCAACCTGTCGATGCGGGGCGGGGCGGCGGCTCTCGTCCCTCGTCACCAAGGGCTACCGCACCCGGCGTCTGGCCGCCCGACTTCTCCGTGCCGCTCATCATCGACATCAAGTGCACCAAACTCTTTGTGGAGGTGAGGGGCCGGGGCGGGCGGGGGGCATCCGGAGCCGTGAAGGGAGCACCTCAGCCCGAAACCCCTCCCTGTGTGGGAACCCACCACCGGGGGGACCCTCCTTGAGTCTGTGCTGACACATGTATCCCCTTTGCAGGCTCTGGGCCAGATCGGGCCAGCGCCGCCCATGAAGGTACACGTGGACTGCATGACCTCCCGGAAGCTTGTGCGGCTCCCTGGTGAGTGCTCCCGGTAGTGTTCCCCCTGTGATTGCTCCCCCTGTAAGTGTGCCCCAGTAATTGCTTCTGGTGAGTGCTCCCCAGGAGTGTTCCCACTGTGATTGCTCCTCCCCGTGAGTGCTCCCCCTGTAAGTGTGCCCCAGTAATTGCTTCTCCTGGTGAGTGCTCCCCAGGAGTGTTCCCACTGATTGCTCCTCCCCGTGAGTGCTCCCCCATAAATGTGTCCCAGTAATTGCTTCTGGTGAGTGCTCCCCAGGAGTGTTCCCACTGTGATTGTTCCTCCCCGGTGGTGCTCCCCCTGTGTGTCCCAGTAATCACTTCTGGTGAGGGCTCCCCAGGAGTGTTCCCACTGTGATTGCTCCTCCCCAATGGTGCTCCCCCTGTAAGTGTGTCCCAGTAATTGCTTCTCCTGGTGAGTGCTCCCTAGTGAGCGCTCTTCCCGGTGAGTGTTCCTCAGGGTTAGCACACACAGTAGCAGCTGGACTGATGCCTTGTGTGAGGTGACAGGCTGGATGGCCCCTTCTGTACAGCTGGAGGCCACGGAATCCCCCACCCCCTGAGCTCTTCACTGCTGACCCATGGCCCCCTCGCTGTAGCGGCCTCTGCTGGTGCCCCAACCAGCCCTGCTCACCTCGGTCTCTTCTTAAGTCTTGGGGGCTGTGAGGTTCTGGTCTCTAGCAGGGATCGGCCATATGCAAGGCTACTGCCCTACCCCCCCACCCTGCCAATGCCCTTCTCTGAGCCCCTCTCACCTCCCACCTCGCCGCCTGTGCCCCCAGGCCTGATTGATGTGCACGTGCACCTGCGGGAGCCGGGAGGGACACACAAGGGAAGGACTTTGCGTCGGGCACGGCGCGGCCCTGGGGGGGCGTCACAATGCTGTGCGCCATGCCCAACACCCGGCCCCCCATCACTGGCGCCCCGCCCTGGCCCTGGCCCAAAAGGTGAGGGAGGAACCTGTCCTTCCCTGTGCTCCCCCATGCCAGACTGGCACGGGAGCCCACGGGCCTTCTCCCCCATACACTCCCATAGCTGGCAGAGGCTGGTGCCCGCTGTGACTTCGCCTTATTCCTTGGGGCCTCATCGGACAATGCGGGCACCCTGGGCCCTGGCGGGTCTGCCCCCCGGGCTGAAGCTCTACCTCAACGAGACCTTTTCTGAGCTGCGGCTGGACAGCATGGCCCAGTGGATGGAGGTAGGGTCTGGGCGTGCCCACCCGCTAAGCTCTGCAGAGGGCGGGGCAGTGGCCGGGCATGCACACTGCTGAAGCTGCCCTTGTACACCGAGTCGCCGCCCATGTCTGCACCCAGCACTTCGAGACGTGGCCAGCCCACCTGCCCATCGTGGCCCACGCTGAGCGGCAGAGCCTTGCAGCCGTGCTCATGGTGGCTCAGCTGACGCAGCGCCCAGTACACATTTGCCATGTGGCGCGGAAGGAGGAGGTGAGGTGGGACAGACGCCCAGCCCAGGCCGAGGGAGGGAGGTGCCACCTGGGGGCTGGCTAGCGTTTTATTTTTCTTTGGGTCACACCTGGTGATGTGTACTTCTGCCTCTGCGCCCAGGAATTACTCCTGGCAGTGCTCGGGGACTGTATGGGATGCTGGGGATGGGACCTGGGTCAGCCGGGTAGGGAGCGTGCGGTTGTCGGGCAGGCCCAGAGGCATCTCTCCGCCCACCCCAGATCCTCCTGATCAAAGCTGCAAAGGCCCGGGTCTGCCCGTGGCGTGCGGTGGCGCCCACCACCTCTTCCTGAGCCGGGAGGACCTGGAGCGCCTGGGGCCCGGAAGGCCGAGGTGCGGCCCGAGCTGGGCTCCCGTCAGGACGTGGAGGCGCTATGGGAGAACATGGCCGTCATCGACTGCTTCGCCGGACCATGGTGGCGCCCCAGGGTGCCCTGCTCCGCGAGACGCAGCTGCGGGATGGGGCGGGACTCACGCATGCGCGCACGCCCGGGAGCCGTCAGGGGCGCGCGGCCAGGCCTGAGGGTCGCGCTGTCTCCCCCAGCCCCCCACACTGTGGAGGAGAAGTGCGGGCCCGGCCGCCCCGGCTTCCCGGGCCTGGAGACGATGCTGCCGCTGCTGCTGACGGCCGTGGCGAGGGCCGCCTGGGCCTGGACGACCTGCTGCAGCGCCTGCACCACAACCCGCGCCCGCATCTTCCACCTGCCGGCGCAGGACGACACCTACGTGGAGTGCGGCCGCCAGGGCCGCCGGGAAGCTGGGGGGGAGGGGCGCCCAGGTGGGGCCTTCTCCCAGCGCTACCCCGTGGCTCTGCGCAGGTGGACCTGGAACATGAGTGGACGGTCCCCAGCCACATGCCCTTCTCCAAAGCACGCTGGACCCCCTTTGAAGGGCAGAAGCTTAAGGGCACCGTGCGCCGCGTGGTCCTGCGAGGAAGTGGCCTACATTGACGGGCAGGTGAGCTGTCCCGCCTTCCCGGCTGGCCTGTACCGGCAGCCGCATACAAGCTGGCCCTTCCTCTTGGGTCTGGGCCCGGCTGCTCACTTCTGCCTCCACTTCCCACCGCAGGTCCTTGTGCCCCGGGCTACGGGCAGGACGTGCGCAAATGGCCCCAGGGAGTCGTTCCGCAGCCCCCGCCTCCCGCGTCTGCAGCCACTGAGATTTCCACGGTGCGTGTTGCTCCCCGGGGTCCAGGAAGCATGGGGGGGCGGCTCTCAGGTACAGGACGCTTCAACTCTCTGCTCCCACCTCGGCCTGTGCCAGGGGCCTGACCTGGGCAGGGAGGTGGCAGTAGGTCCCTCGCGGCACAACAGGACCCCGTGTGCTCTGTCCCCAGACTCCGGAGAGGCCGCGCCGCAGTACCCCAGGGCTTCCCGAGCCGCTTCCACCTGCCCCCCGGATCCACCGAGCCTCCGACCCTGGCCTGCCGGTAAGAGCCGCCCCAGCCGCGCACACCCGGACCTGTCCACTCCCCAGAGGGGCAGGGAAGCCTCTTCCTCCTTGTCGCGTGGTCGGGCTGGGCCCCTCCGTTCTCCCTCCCTGCTCGCTGCCCCCCCCCCCACGACTCCTCTGATCGGGCTGTTCTTCCCCGGCCGCATGGTGGGGTCCACCGGGGCCCCTCAGCTGCTTCTCACAGGCCCTCTCTTGTTGTGGGCAGCTGTGTTCCTCTGCCGGGGCGGGACCCAGCGGGGCAGCAGAGCTTGGGGTAAATCCAGGTTGTTGTTGTGTGAGCCTGGCACCCCCGCTTGCCTGGGGTCCCCTCGGGGTGGGGGCAGGAGGGCCCCGGGAAGTCACATGCCTGTCCCCGCCCCCGTGGCCCTCTTGCTCCCCCTGGCGGGCTGTCGGGTGGTGTGAGTTGGTTTGACACCCGGGCACCGGGGTGCAGAGTGTGGTGTGGGGCCGCGGGTTGCGTTTCCCCAGCCACACACTGGCATCTGCCTCACGCCTCCCGTTTGCAGCCGAGGAGCCAAAGGAAAAGCCCTCCCGGAAGGTGGCAGAGCCGGGTGAGAGCCCCCCTCCCGCGGCCCGCCCCCCCATACACAGCACTCACTTGGGACCCGGGGAGGGATTCTGACCGTCTCTTCTGCCCGGTCCTCCCCTGCAGAGCTGACCGGCACCCAGGACAGTGCCTGCTACCCTCCACCTCCAGTACCTAGACAGGCATCGCCCCAGAACCTGGGGGCCCCGGGCCTGCTGCACCCCCAAACCTCACCCCTGCTGCACTCATTAGTGGGCCAACACATCCTGTCTGTCCAGCAGTTCACCAAGGACCAGGTGCCGGCGGTGGGGTGTGTGGGAGGCGAGGACGGTCCCTCCCCACCCCAGGAGCTCCGAGGACCCCACAGTCGGCGCTGGGGGCCGTGCCTGATGGGGGCTGGGGGTGATTCTGTCGTAGATGTCCCACCTGTTCAACGTGGCACACACGCCGTATGATGGTACAGAAAGAGCGGAGCTTGGACATCCTCAAGGTCAGGGGCAAGCTGAGCCGTGGGGCGCTGTTGGGCGGGGCTGGGGGCCTCCCTGCTCAGGGACTGCCCACCCTCTTGTGACTCAAACCCCCTCCAGCGAGTCTAAACCCTGCGCGGCTAGTGCCGGCTTCTCTCCTGCAGGGCTCTGCAATTGCCCCCATGTTGTTGACTCGGGGAGCCCCAAGCATTGCACCCACCCTGTACTCTGCTCACTGATCCGGGGTGGTGGGCCCACGGTGATGGCGAGAATGTGTCCTTCCCTCGGGGAGAAAGGGCCCCACTCGGCCCACGTAGAGCTGCTCGGCTCCGCAGCCCGGGTGGGTTGCGCTCAGCAGGGAAGGTGGAGGCCGTGACAGGCCTTGGGCTTGGGGCAAGGTTCTCCCCACAGCCCTCCACCCCGGGCATCAGCGCCCCCTCAGCCCTTGTCCTGCGCCCAGGGGAAGGTGATGGCCTCCATGTTCTCAGGTGAGCACGCGCACCAGCAGCTCCTTCGCCGCGGCCATGGCCCGGCTGGGCGGCGCCGTGCTCAGCTTCTCGGAGGCCACGTCCTCGGTGCAGAAGGGCGAGTCCCTGGCCGACTCGGTGCAGACCATGAGCTGCTACGGCGGCGTGGTGGTGCTGCGCCACCCCCAGCCGGGAGCGGTGGAGGTGAGGCCAGAGCGGGGGGACAGCCGGGGGCCGCAGGGCGTGGGGGTGGGGTACCAGGCGCCGGGGGCTGCGCCTGCCAAGGTCCTCCAGCCCGGCCCGTGTCCACAGCTGGCGGCCAAGCACTGCGGGGCCGGTGATCAACGCGGGGATGGGGTGGGCGAGCACCCCACGCAGGCCCTCCTGGACATCTTCACCATCCGGGAGGAGCTGGGCACTGTCAACGGCATGACGGTGAGGCGGGCGCCGGGCGCGTGGGCGGTTCCGGCCGGGTGGGCTGCGCCGTGGGGCGGGAGGTCCGGTCCGGGCCTGAGGCGTCCGGCCCTCGGCCTCTCCCCAGATCACCATGGTGGGCGACCTGAAGCACGGCCGCACGGTGCACTCGCTGGCCTGCCTGCTCACCCAGTACCGCGTCAGCCTGCGCTACGTGGCGCCGCCCGGCCTGCACATGCCCGCCAGCGTGCGGCGCCTTCGTCACCTCGCGGGGCACCAAGCAGGTGAGGCCGCAGCCCTCGGGGCCCCGCGCATGGCCCCTGCCCCCCCCTCCGCCCCTCCTCTTCACCCCGCCCTGCCCCTGCCCCCTGCCCCTGCAGGAGGAGTTTGAAAGCATCGAGGGAGGCGCTGCCCGACACGGACGTGCTCTACATGACGCGGATCCAGAAAGAGCGCCCGGCTCCACCCAGGAGTACGAGGCGGTGAGTCTGGGGCGAGGGCTGCTGTGTGGGAAGGGCGGGTGGCCCCCTGCCCCCTTGCCCAAGGGCGCCCATGGCCGCCTCCTCCCGCAGTGCTTCGGCCAGTTCATTCCTGACGCCCCACATCATGACCCGAGCCAAGAAGAAGATGGTGGTCATGCACCCCATGCCCCGCCAACGAGATCAGGTGAGTGGGCGCCGGGTGGCTGGTGGCGGCTGGAGGGCCCGCGCCGGGGGTGCTGACCAATGCTCTGTCCCTCTGCAGTGTGGAAGTGGACTCGGACCCGCGTGCCGCCTACTTCCGCCAGGCGGAGAACGGCATGTACATCCGCATGGCCCTGCTAGCCACCGTGCTGGGCCGCTTCTAGGCCGGTGCCCCCACGGGACAGCCCACTGGGTGGGCCCTTCCAGGCACTGGGCAGGGCGGGTGCGCTAGCTCAGACCCGGGTGGGGGTCGGGGCGGTCACCTCATGCCCTCTCCGTGTCTCCAGACTGTACAGTCACTTTTGTACCGACCCAATAAAGCTGAGTTGACTCTGGCCTGTCGCTGGGGTCTGGTGCTGTAGCCTAGGATATGGGTGACATCAGCCAGGCCCCACCAGGAGCAGCCCCTCCCTGGGCAGCTGGCCGGGCTCCGTGGGTTCTGCTCCTCACGGTTCCCGGTCCTGGGTGGGCAGGTGCTGCGTCCCATCACGTCCTGCCCAAGGCTGAGACCCGGTGCTGGGGGTCGCCCCAGCCCCCTCCCTGGGAGCTGCTGCCTGACTCGGGAGCAGGGACAGGGTGAGCCGTGCCCAGGGAGGAGCTGCTGAGGCGTCTGCAGGCACACACGCAGGATTTCTGAGCTGGTCCTGACTCCACATTTGCTGGGTGACACAATCCCTAACTTGGCGCCCTCGGACTGCAATGCTCTGTGTGAGGGACGCCTTGACTTGGATCCCCAGCAGGCCAGGCATGGAACTCTCCCCCCCCCCACCCCCATGCTCAAAGTCATCTGAGGGTGATCAGGGTCCTGGCTGTGTATGGGTTCTGCCCTCCCTCGGGTAGAGCCATTGGCGCCGCCTACAGGGCCAGCCCAGCTGGAACAAAGAGCTTCCCAGCCCGTCCCAGGAGCCGGGGAGGGAGAGAGGCTGGAGACGGCAAAGCGAGCAAGGACTTTCCGCATGGTCTCGTCTCTCCTACTCGGCTTGGGGGTTTCCCGGTTGCCTCCGCGACCCTCTAGCCTGAAGTCTGGACTGAAAGGGAACAGGAAGCAGCACACACCTAGCAGCCGGGAGGGAGGAGGGGGCTTCGAGGAGGTCCCTGAAAGGGGGCTGGGCTGGGAGGAAGGTGAAGTGGGCTTAGGCCTCTGGTGTGGGGGTCTGCCAGCAGGCGCCCTTAGGGGCCCATGTGCTGGTCACGCACAGAGATTCCCGCAGGAAGGAGGGTCCATAGCCCCGCCCAGCAGGATGCGGGGCGAGGTGTGGCCGGCACCTCCAACGCTCCGGGCCTCCCAGGTGCTGCTAGGCCTGGAATTCCCGGCTCTTGGCTGGTGGGAGCAGAGTAACAGTTCGGGAACGCGCCTCCTCTCAGAGAGCCGCCGAGTCTTCCGCAGGTTCCCGAGAAGCCATCAGGAATAGTCCCCGCAGCGCCGGGAGGCGTGGTTTGGGCGGGAACAGCCTTTGCTGCCAGGCCTGGGTGGGAGGTGTCTCCTCTGTTCCAGCTCGCCTGTTACAACACAGCTCCCAGTTGAACAAACTTCGTTCCCCTCAGCCAGAAGCACTTTAATATCTCTCATGATACTGGAATTTTTTTTTTTTTTTTTGGGTCACACCGGCGATACTGAGGGGTTACTCCTGGCTCTGCACTCAGGAATTACTCCCGGCGGTGTGTGGGGGGTGGGAGGGAGGGCGGAATCAAATGGGATGGATGCCGGGGATGGAAACCTGGTCGGCCGCATGCAAGGCAAACAAACACTCTACGGCTGTGCTAGCTCTCCGGACCCAATACTGGAAACTTTCTAATGAAGCTGTCGGCCAGACACAAACCAAGCCCAGTGAGTGAGCCCTGCCTGGCCTGTCACACCCACTGAGAAATAATTATTTGTACCTAGTCACAGACACAGGAACTATCTTGGTCTCCACTCCTGAGGTGCTGGACACGAATCCTATCTTCTGTGTTTAAACAGGTCAGGGGCCAGAAAGGATAGTCCAGTGGGTAGCGCTCTAGTAAGTGGGGAGTGATGGGCCACACCTGGCGGTGCTCAGGCTCACTCCTGGTGGTGCTTAGGGACCATGTGAGGTGCCAGAGAGGTAAAGCAGGATCAGCTGCATGCAAGGCAAGTGCCTCGCCCTAGTGCTCCAGCCCTCAATGAACATGGATTTGGGGCTGGGGGCGCCCCGCAGTGCTCAGGGCTTTCTCTGGAGGGCCTATGGAGTGCCAGGGATTGAGCTACAGTAAGTTGTTCAAGGCAAGTGCCCTGACCTCTGCTGTCTTTCTGGCTCCTCTAAACATCAGTTGATGAGCATGAGTGAACCACGGGCCTGGAATCTGCGTCTGAGGAAGTGGGAGAAGTTGGGAATCCCACCACCCTCTTCCCAAGAGGCCCACCTTCAGGCATGGGCTTGTGGGCTCGGAGGTGGAGGTGAGGGTGGCTTCCGCCCAGAGGCAGACAGGAAGAGCTCAGACTCACAGCCTGGAGGCTGGGGTAGGTCCCAGTCATTGGTCAAAGCTTTGCACAGGCCCCAGGGAGCTAAGCCACCGGAAGGCGAAGTCCAGGGCAGGGCCTGGGCTGGTCACCCACTCTAGACAATCCCAGATATTCCCGTCCCTCTGCCTCCCACCACCTGACACTGCTGCAGCTGGGCCCTGGGCAGGCAGTGGTGAGGGGGCCCAGCTATCCAGGGATGGAGCTGGAGCGCCTCCAGTGGTCACACAGGACAGGCAGATCCAGCCCCCGGGACTGGCCGGCCTCACCCCCTCACTGCCCCAGAGGTCCAGCCGGTCTGAGGGCTGGTCAAGGCACCGTGCAGCCAGGACAGCAGTGGGGGCCTGGTCCGGGCCTGCTTCCCAGGGGAACCACCATCTGGCACCTGGC
Organism: Cryptotis parvus; assembly: GCA_021461705.1. Taxonomy (NCBI): domain Eukaryota; kingdom Metazoa; phylum Chordata; class Mammalia; order Eulipotyphla; family Soricidae; genus Cryptotis; species Cryptotis parvus. The sequence goes on along the minus strand of JAJIBD010013649.1, from coordinate 6,104 downwards.
GGGTTTGAAACCTGCCGGTTCGGGTAAACTTGGCTCTCTTGAGTTCTTGGATCTGGTTCTTTTGTTTCTGCCCGACATTTGGCTACCATCCTGCCCGTATTTATAGCTCGTCTGGGTTGAGCCAAGGAAGCAAGAAAGCCAGGGGATGCTGGGGTGGGGCGGGGCTGGGCCGGGCCGGCCCTGCCTCTCTCCCCACCCCTCTTACCCCCCCCCCCCCCCGCAAGGGGACAGGTTCACCCTGCCCTACTCTTCCTCTCTGCTCCCTCCTTCCTCCCGGAGACATCTAAGATGGGGAAAGGAAGCAGCTCACAAATGCCCCCCGTAGCTGAGGCGCAGAGCCAGAGAGTTTCAATGACAGCCTGAGATTTCTCTATAGCAGGTTCTCTACGGTAGTGGGGTTCATGGGGGATGAAAAAAGCAAACCACCGTTCTTTCTTTCTTTTTTTCTTTTCTTTTTAGGTTTCTGGGCCATACCCAGTGGTGCTTAGAATTTACTCCTGACTCTCTGCTCATGAATCACTCCTGGCATTTCCAGGAGTGGCCGCCAGGCCTCCTGAGCATTGTGGGGGAGGCCCCCCAATAAAAAGAGGTCTCAAGGGACCACGTGTGGTGTTTGGGATTGAACCCGGGTTGATGTTGATGGTGTGCAAGGCAAGCACCTGACCCATGGTTATCGTCTAGTAGGGGGCTGCCTCCTGTGAGGCTTGGGGCAGGGGGAGGGGGGAGGGCTCCTGGCTGGCAAATCAGGCTCAGGATTCAGGCCTGGTGCCATAGTGTTTGCACCTGGTGCTCAGGGGTCGTCAGAGCGATGACTAGTGGTGCTCAGGGCATGCATGTAGGGCCAGGGACCAAACCCGGGACCTCTCATAGGCTGGCAGGTACTTGACAGCCTGTGAAAACCACTTAGCTATGGCTCCAGGGGTCCCACCTGGCAGAGCCTGTGGAGTGAACTCAGGACGAGGGGTGTTATGGGGGAACAAATTAGTGTCCTCTGGACCGCTGCAAGGCAGACACCTACCATCTGACCCATGACCTGAGGCCCTAATATACAAATGGCAGGAAAAACCAAACCGGCATATTTTATATTGGCGCACATCTTCCTCTTCCATTCTGCGTTCTCACCTTGTGGTTATTCGGGGTCCCCGCAGGAAGAGGGGTGGTATCCTTTTCTGTCCTAGCTGGTGTTGGAGAGGGCAAGCCCTGTTATTCGGCCAGTTGCTGTCAGTGGTCACTTGAGCTGTTTCCTTGTATGTATAAGGCCACCTAGGCTGGGGCCCATGAGACGCACACTGCCACTTCCTGTATGGACCGTGTCCCGGTCACAGGCTTGTGCATGGGGACAGTAAGTCTGGGGTCTCTGCCCGCTGCTGGGAAGGGCAGGCAGGGGGGTAGAGGGGCACCAGGCCCGCCCCTGTCTCTCTACTGACACATTCCCGCTACAGGGTCTCTGGCTCCCTGGATCCTGAACAGCTTCAGCTGGTGGGAGGTGGCAGAGCAGAGGTGAACTCTGACCTGGCCGGGACTGTGAACGCGGCAGGAAAGCAGCACCCTGGGGAGCCCCTGCTGGAGAACTCTCTCTGGAGTTGGGAATGGGGTCCTGGGGGGCTGGTGGAGGGCTCCTCCCAGCTCTTGCTGTCAGGCCAGCTGCAGTGGGCAGCTAGAGCTGAAGGGTGGGGGATAAAGACTCCCCCAGGTCTTGAGCAGCCTGAGTGACAGGGAGAGACCCCACGCCTGGGGCCTGTGGTCTCAGCCTGCGACTTGGACGAGGCGGTTGGAGAGGCAGCTCCCAGCTGACACTATCCCCTTGCAGCAGGAATGTGGGGTCCAACTCCTCCCCCTCCCCGCTCCTGCTTCCAGGGTAGGACTAGGGGGGTTGCCAAGGGGCCAGTGGGGAGGCTAGGTAAGCAGTGGTGAGGGACCCCGGGGGAGGGGAGATGCTATTAAAAAAGTAATTTGTCGTGTGTGCTTTTTCTGATTACAAAAGCAATGCATATTCATCATAGGAAAATTGGAAGTGAGAGATAAGCACAAAAAAGCAAATAGCGCCCATCCTAATCTTCCTGCCGAGGGTCACTCGCACATCCATGTGCTGGTGGAAAGCCCAGGCCTGGGGTCTGACCGTGCTGGAATCCTGCTTCTGCCTCTGCCTGGCCGTGTGACCAGGGACCCATGCCTGAGCACCTCCACATGTGTCCCGGCCCCGCTGCGAGGAGGGAGATGGACACCCCAGAGCTCTCTGCACTGGCGCTGTGCCCGGCTAAGGCCATCCTAAGGCCCACAGTCCTGCCCAACATCTGCCTGGAACTGTCCCATAGTCTGGGTGGGGAGTGTGGTTTGTGCCTCCTCATTCTGTCTGCCACTCGCATCCCCCCATTCTGTGACACAGTGTCTTCAGAACCTGAAGCTGTCCTTGAGGCCTCTTTTATTGGGGGCCTCCCCACATTGCCCAGGAGGCCTGGGAGGCCACTTCTGGCAATACTTGGCCAACTGAGCCAGTGATGCTCAAGGGATGCTGGGGCCACCTGGGCCATGGGGGGACACGGGGCCTCTGTGCTACTTCCCCAGGGAGCCACGCAAGTCGGGGGTAGAACGTGGGCCTTTTGTGCATGCTTTGTTTCCCTGACTCCTGAGCATGGTCCCGGCCCTTGAGGCCCTTTTGGGTGTCAGCCAGGCCACCAGAGATGCTCTTCCACATCAGAGAGCAGGAAGGAAGAAGAGAGGAGTGACGGAGGCGCATAGGAAGGAAGGTTGAGGAGAGACTGAATATTGCAAGAAAGAAATGCTCGCCTGCTGGGGGAGCAAAACTATGCCTGCCCCCCCAAGCCTACCGCTGGTGCCCCAGTAGGGTTGTCCTGCATGTTCCAGCCCCAGCGTCTCCCCTCGGTCCATGCTGCAGGCCTGTCTCTCAGTTCTCACTCCCGTCAATAATTGATGGCTTGCAGGGCACAATAACTATCAATAATGCTCAGGCAATAATGTTCTACTGCTCTCCGCACCGTGTGCTTGGCCTAATATATATGGGGGTGCTCCTGTCCTGAGCCCACACTCGGTTACTCACCCCTACCCAGGCTCTTGCTTGCTCAAGAGAGGAACTGGTCTGGGAGCCAGGGAGATAGTACAGGGGTTAAGGCGCTTCGCCATGCGGATGACCCAAGTTTGATCCCCAGAATTGCATATTGCCCCTGACCACCACCAGGAGTGACCCTTGAGCCTAGAGTGGAGCTGAACTAACCAAAGAGGGAGGCAGGGGGCCAGGCCAGCTCCGCCCACCTCACAGAGCCCCCCCCCTCTTCTAATGCCTGTGGCCAGGCCAGGTCTCAGCCATTCCTCCACTCCCGCCCAACCCCCACGCTGCCTCAGTAACCCCTGCTTCTCGCCCCACCCATCTCCCGCCTCTTGGCTTGGGTATTCTCACAGGCAAGGGCACCCCCAGGCCCAGCCGGAGCCAGTCCCACAACGAGGTGTACTAGTTGGTCTCCTCACAGCTCCAGGGGTGCTGGTGCCCACCTGCCTCTCCCACCATGCCTCACAGTGGCTGGAAGCAAGATGACTTGATCCCAGGAAGGAACAATGGAAGGCTGTAGGCAGATTGCACATCTGGGTGGTCACGGCTGCAACTGCGGGCTGGATGAGACTTCCTCACAGATGAGGAGAAGCTTCCTCACAGGGGCTTCCTGAGGGTGACGGGCATGCACAGAGAGTGAGACTGGGGCGGAGAGAGAGAGAGAGAGAGAGAGAGAGAGCAGCAGGGGGTAAGCCCGCCCCTCGCACACAGCCAATCTGGGATTGGGACCTGGCGCTGTGTATGGTCCCCCATGTACCTCCAGGAGTGTTTCTTGAGCATAGTGGCCCAAAACCCAAAAGAGGAAGAAGGAATGAAAGGAAGGAAGGGAGAAAGAGAGGGCGGCAGAAAGGAAGAAGAAAGGGGAAAAAGGAAGGAAAAGGAAGAAAGAGTGAGGGGCCGGGCGTGCAGTGTGGGCTTGCTGCGGCTGGCCTGCCTGTTGTCGGTCAGCGGAAAATGAAAGAAAAAGAAAAAGAAAGAAAGAGTGAAACTGGCAGGCAGGGCTGTAAACTGTGGCCAGGCGGGAGCTTGTCTCCAGAGCTCAGCAGAGGAGTTGGAGAGAGAGTGAGGAGGGCACCTGCCTTGCATGTGGCTGACCTGGGTTCCATCCCCTGAATGGAAAATGGTCCCCTGAGCACCGCCAGGAGTGATTCCTGAGTGTTGGGTTCCTTCTGTTTACAGCGATCTCCTATTCAGCGGCTGTCAATTGTCTGGCCAAGCTGCAGTGTTTTGCTGAAATGTTGCTTTTTCTCTTTACCTCCTGCCCCTTACTTGCTTTTGTATTGGAGCTTAGCTCTTTTTTGTATAGATACAGGAAGACACTTAAGGCTAATTTGTTATTCCTGGGCTCACAAGGCATTTCTTAAATAAATACCTCAGTTGCCTGTAGATTGATTCTAAGTCCTCACACCCCAATAAAGGGTCTCACCATGGGTCTGGATGGAGCCAGAAAGAGAGACCACCCTGGCTTCGATGTGGGACAACTAAAAAGTGAGCTTTTGTTCTGAACCTAAGCTAAAGTAGCAAGGTCACAGAGGAGCTCTGTGTTTATCTAAAGAAACTGATAAGGACCCTGAGGGGTGGAAGCATCAATCTGGTGAGAGGAATGCAGTGTGGATTACATAGTGTGACCTCCCCAGGAAAAGTCACAGGAGTGAATGCCTGTCCCTCTTACTACATCTATACAAAAATGACTAGAAACCTCACTGAAATAAGTGTTTATTGGCTCAAGTGGAGAGAAAGCAACATCCCACTCTAGCCCCAGGTAGCTGGGGCGGAGTCCCCATCTTTTTTTTTTTTTTGTTTTTGGGTCCCCGCAATGCTCAGGGGTTCTCCTGGCCTGCACTCAGGATACCGGGGTCGGGAGTCCCATCTTTGTAAAAAGTCCTGCCACCTGCTTTTGAAAAGCCCTGCCCTGTGCCTTGGAAAAATATAAAAGAGGCTCTGTTTGGCTCAGGGAATCAGAGGGAGTGAGGATACTGGGCAGTCCCATGGACTCAAATACTGCTGGGGACTCTGGTCAGCCCTGAAGTCCAGCCACCCAACACCTGAGCACAGAGTCAGGAGCGACCCTTGAGAATCGCTGAACGTGCCCCCAATAGACAAACAAAACAGAACAGCTGAGAATTGGTCTCCAGAACTGGGTGAACTAAAATTGGGATGGGGGGTGACGGTGTGTGGAGGGTGGGGTCCTGAGACAATGGTGGAGGGAAGGAGATTCTCTGGTGGGTGTGGGGTTGGAACATCAGATGCATAAAGCCCTTTCATGAACAGTGTTGTGAACCATGGTGCTTTAAATACATTTTTTTAAATTATACCACCATGAGAGATACAATTAGAAAGCTATTCATGATTGGGTTTTAGTCGTATAGTGTTCTAGCACCCATCCCTCCACCAGTGTGGACATTTCCCACTACTAATGTCCTCTCAGAACTCCACCCAGCAGACCAGCCTACCACAGCCCGGCTCATCGAGATCCACCCTGCAGCAGTCTTTTTAAATCTGGCTCAGGTATGCTGATCCAGAGACTCACAGACATGGGGCAGAGCTGCTACTGGCTCTTACTGTGCCCAGCCGCTCACGAGGTGCCCAGGAGGGATGGCGGGTTCTAGCCCTGGCCTGCCACCCCAGCAGAGCCTCACAAAAAGCCAGACGACCCCCCCACTCCATGAGGGCCTCCATTTTCCACATCCGGACTTCCCCCTCGTCAGAACTCCACCCAGCAGACCAGCCTATTACAGCCCGGCTCACGCTGCCACTTGCAGCTGCACGGTTCATCAATAAATGCTGGTTTTAGAGGTGACTACAAGAGTATGCCACCCACACAGCAGAGCCTGGCAAGCTACCCGTGTCGTATTTGATATGCCAAATACCAGTAACAATTATAGACCTCATTCCCATGACCTGATGGATAGTTTTGAGGCTCTTAGTCCTGGAAGCAGGTGCCCTTGGGCTCTACTTGCATGAGACAGGACATATGGAGATGTTACTGGTGTCCGCTCGAGCAAATCGATGATGAACGGGAAGACAGTGATACAGTGAT
>JAJIBD010013648.1:0-15000 GCA_021461705.1 Cryptotis parvus | reverse complement strand
AAGTAGAGCCCAAGGGCACCTGCTTGCTCCAGGAACATAAAGAGCCTCAAACCATTCCATCAGGTCATGGGAATGAGGTCTATCATTGTACTTGCAGGGAAGGCCACTGTGCCCACTGTGGTCTAAGGCAACTCTTAATTTCATGGATTTCATTCTTCAATAAATGCTGGACTTAGAGATGACTACCAGAGTATGCTACCCACACGGCAGAGCCTGGCAAGCTACCCGTGTTGTATTTGATATGCCAAATACCAGTAACAATTATAGACCTCATTATTATAGATATGCCAAATACCAGCAACAATTATGTTAGGTCATTCCTATGTTACTGGATTCTCCTGAATCAACCAGATGCCATTGGGCTACATTGGCACGTGATAGGGTCCAATGGAAATGTTACTGGCGCCCGCTCGAGCAAATCGATGAATAACGGGATTCAAGTGATCAAGTGATCATTCCTATGACCTAATATAATGGTTTGAGGCTCTTTATGTACCTGTAGCAAGCAGGTGCCCTTGGCTCTACTGGCATGAGAAAGGACATATGGAGATATTACTGGTGCCCGCTCTAGCAAATCGATGATGAACGGGAAGATCGTGATCGTGATCGTGAATAAGCATCATTATTCATCTAGGCTAACAGAGCCTTCTGACAATACTAAGAATATTTTGGGGTCGGTTGGAATCTGATGCATTTTTGGGTCCCACCCTGTAATGCCCTGGGGACCCTTATGGGTTGTGGAGAATTCGAACCTGGGTTGGCTGCAAGGAAGATAGTTGCCCTCCCTGCCACACTATTGCTCCTGTCTCTGAAATAACAGTTTAATCCATGTCGTCTCTGCTTTGAGCACCGGGAGAGTGGATGGAAGTTCCTTTGAGTGGGTAAACTCAGTGTAATAAGGATGAGAGGGCGTTGATGGGTTGCACATGGTCCTAATGTTCCCAGCTCTCTAATCCACTATTTCTGCTTCTCACATAAGCCAGATCATTGCCTGAGTCCTTTGCTTTTTCATGCCAACTTTTTTAACAAAAATCTACGCTTGCAGCATTTACGACACTGAAATCAAAGACCACATGAATGCCCTATACTTCCGGATCATTTCTCCCTGCAAGAGGGCTAGGGTGGCTGAACATTGATTTTCTTCCACCCATTCAGCGTATACAATGGAAACACCAAAGGTCATGGAGAGAGCTATAGGGTCAGTATTGATCTGCAAAGTGCAAGGGAAGCAGACAGCACAGCTAATTGACCCACGGTTACAAAGCCGTGATGGAATGCAGGAAGATATTTCCTGCTCATGGATTATAGATCAGCAGGATCAAACATAGGCTTGCAAACCGGAAAGTGATAGATTTGCTTGTTTGATCGTTTGGGGGCCACAGCTCGAGGTGCTAGGGGCTTCCTCCTGGCTCTATGCTCAGGGATCAGTCCTGGTGGAGCTCAAGGCTACATGTGGTGTGGGAGCACCAGGTCCTTACAGAGAGATACGTGATATTCTCAGACAGAGAGAGGAAATGACGAAAGCCACTTACAGGCACATGCACTAACAGCCAAATCCATGTACTATCAGTTACTAATGGGGATTTGGATTATTTCCCTAGGCCTAGAAGGAGAGAGCAAGGAATTCAATAGGTACAGCAGGGAGGGTGTTTGCCTTGCATGTGACCAACCTGGTTCCATCCCCAACATCCCATAGGGTCCCCTGAGCACCCCCAGGAGTAATTCCTGAGTGCAGAGCCAGGAGCAGCCCCTGAGCATCGCTGGGTGTGGACCAAAAAGGCATCAGGTTGCAACCAACCAATGAGACTGCAGATGATGTGTCTGTATGCAAATGACGGGATGTGGGGAACCAATGGGACTGGGTATGCAAATAAGGGCTTATAGAGGGCCAATCAGGTTGCATCCGACCATGAGATGCAGATATGTGTATGCAAATGACGGGATGTGGGGAGCCAATCGGACTGGGTATGCAAATAAGGGTTTATAGAGGACCAATCAGATTGCACCTGACCAATGAGACTGCAGGTGTGTCCATGCAAATAACGGGATGTGGCGAACCAATGGGACTGGATATGCAAATAAGGGTTTATAAGAGGACCAATCAGAGGGCCAGAGTGACAAGAGTAATTCCTAAGTACAGATCTAGGTGGAGCCCCTGAGCATGGCCAGGGGTGACCCAAAAAGGCATCAGGTTACACCCGACCCATGAGTCTGCAGATGGGTCTGTATGCAAATGATGGGATGTGGGAGCCAATTGGACGGGGTATGCAAATAAAGGCTTATAGAGGACCAATCAGATTGCATCCGACCCATGAGACTGCAGATGTGTCTGTATGCAAATGATGGGATGTGGGGAGCCAATTGGACGGGGTATGCAAATAAAGGCTTATAGAGGACCAATCAGATTGCATCCGACCCATGAGAATGCAGATGTGTCTGTATGCAAATGATGGGATGTGGGAGCCAATTGGACGGGGTATGCAAATAAAGGTTTATAGAGGACCAATCAGATGGCATCTGACCCATGAGAATGCAGATGTGTCTGTATGCAAATGACGGGATGTGGGAGCCAATTGGACGGGGTATGCAAATAAAGGTTTATAGAGGACCAATCAGATGGCATCTGACCCATGAGAATGCAGATGTGTCTGTATGCAAATGACGGGATGTGGGGAACCAATTGGACCTTCATCGGTCTTGGAATCCTTCTGATGCCGTTAACGGCTCTTGCTAAGTTTCCAAACAAACTATGATTTTCCCTCTGATAACTTGGCGGCCGAATTCCTGGAAAATTCTAAGCATATTAAACACCGTGAGAATGGAAATAACAATTCTCTTCAACTTGATGAGCAAAGTGATTTGTTTCGGTTCTAAATTCACCTAATTACTGTGAGTTTCTGCATGTCTGGGAGGGTGGGTTGGGACATTTCTAGTGTTGTGGTCAGTGTAATTTCTTTTCCAGTGGTTGGCTTTGATTATTGAGTGTTACATGCATTGCTGAGTTTTAAGATCATTTTACTGGGGCCACAGTGATACTACAGCAAGGTCACCTTGCATGTGGACAACCGGCTTCCATACACAGCATCCCACGGGTCCCCTAGGCACCACCGGGGGGGGGGGGGGAATCAGGGGACATTGGTGGTGGGCAATGGGCACTGGTGGAGGGAGGGGTGCTGCTGGATCACGCTATGCCTGAAACCCATCATGCACAGCTTGTAATAGTCTGTCCATTGGGGTACAATATAAACTAATGGTGTTCTACTAATTGTTCAGAGATGTGGTTGGTGTGGCAGGGAATGTACTCTAAAGTTGCGGAGAGAGAGAGAGGACCGAGACAGAGGAGAGGAGACAGAGGGGGCGGTCTGCCTAGGGGGGGGGGGGAGGGAATCGGGGCATGGGGTGGGCAATGGGCCTGGTGGAGGGGCGGGGGGACCGACCTGAACATCAGACAGCGTATAGTCTGTCTATGGGTACATAAAATTATATGAGTGTTCTACTAATTGTTGTGGAACAGTAACCCAGACTAGACTGGTATTGGATGTGGCAAAGGGATACAATGTAACCTCTAAATGTAGTATTTCAAGTCAATGTTTAAGAGAAGAGACAGAGAGAGACAGAGACAGAGAGAGAGCAGAGACAGAGACAGAGACAGAGAGAGACAGAGAGAGAGAGAGGCGGTGTCTGCCAGAGACAGGCTGGGGGGGGGGGGGGGAATCGGGGCATTGGTGCGTGGGCAGCGGGGGAGGGCGGGTGCTGGATCACGCTATGCCTGAAACCCATCATGCACAGCTTTGTAATAGTCTGTCTCATTGGGGTACAATATAAATATATATGGTGTTCTACTAATTGTTGGGCACAGTAACACCAGACTAGAACTGAGTATTGGATGTAGGCAAAGGGATATACATGATAACCTCTAAATGTAAGTATTGCAAGTCACAATGTTTAAAGAGAGAAAGAGACAGAGAGAGACAGAGAGAGAGAGAAGAGACAGAGACAGAGACAGAGAGACGAGACGAGAGACAGAGGAGAGACAGAGACAGAGACAGAGAGACAGAGAGAGAGGCAAAGTGTCTGCCATAGAGAGCAGGCTGGGGTAGGGGAGGGAATCAGGGGACATTGGTGGTGGGCAATGGGCACTGGTGGAGGGACGGGTGCTGGATCACGCTATGCCTGAAACCCATCATGCACAGCTTTGTAATAGTCTATCTCATTGGGGTACAATATAAATATATATGGTGTTCTACTAATTGTTGGGAACAGTAACACCAGACTAGAACTGGGTATTGGATGTAGGCAAAGGGATACACATGATAACCTCTAAATGTAAGTATTTCAAGTCACAATGTTTAAGAGAAGAGACAGAGAGAGACAGAGACAGAGACGAGAGAGAGACAGAGACAGAGACAGAGAGAGACAGAGACAGAGAGAGAGGCAAAGTGTCTGCCATAGAGACAGGCTGGGGAGGGGAGGGAATCAGGGGACATTGGTGGTGGGCAATGGGCACTGGTGGAGGGACGGGTGCTGGATCACGCTATGCCTGAAACCCATCATGCACAGCTTTGTAATAGTCTATCTCATTGGGGTACAATATAAATATATATGGTGTTCTACTAATTGTTGGGAACAGTAACACCAGACTAGAACTGGGTATTGTATGTAGGCAAAGGGATACACATGATAACCTCTAAATGTAAGTATTTCAAGTCACAATGTTTAAGAGAAGAGACAGAAGAACAGAGAGACACAGAGACAGAGACAGAGAGAGACAGAGACAGAGACAGAGAGAGAGGCAAAGTGTCTGCCATAGAGACAGGCTGGGGTAGGGGAGGGAATCAGGGGACATTGGTGGTGGGCAATGGGCACTGGTGGAGGGACGGGTGCTGGATCACGCTATGCCTGAAACCCAACCATGGCCAGCTTTGTATCTGTATATCTCACGGTGATTCAATAGAATTATTAAACAAGTCAAGCTTAGTGCTGAAAGACAGCAAATCCTCCTAGCTAATCCTCAAATCTGTCCTTTGAGAATAGGATTGAGTCTATAGATTGTGTCCTATACGTTACATAGGGGACTTCAGTGACGCTTGTTCAATTTTTATTCATTTTCATGTCTGTGGCATTAGTGAGCCTCTGTGATTGTTAATATACAGGCAGCCTTCCAAGCGGCTGTAATGCCATGCATTGAGGGTAACCATAAATCGACAGATATTTACTGAAATAATGACTTCTAATTACGAGTATGGAAATGGATTAAGAGACATAAAGCATTTACCCCTCAATTGACAAGATTAGCCACACACACACACACACACACACAATTAGGATGCTATGGATCCGTATTCTCATGAGTTATTGCAAAGCACACATAAATCTGTGCTTTTAGGTGTTTAAACTATATATTTGGCACCTGATTTATAACCCGCACTAATAAATCCAGTCCGGATTCTCGTTGAGAAATCATTACTTTAAACATCCGCTCGTCCTAAGCACCAGGATTTATATACCAGGAAAACCACTCGTACAAAACATACCACAGACTTTAAAATCCTACCTGTAAATCTTCTTTTCAAAAATAAAATTATCTTAACTTTTATTTACAAATCCTTCACCCTACCCTTGGGGGAAAAATCCATCAGCAATTTATGATGTGTGACCTTAAATACAATTGGTGCTGGCCAGCATTAAACTGCAGTGTGCCACACTTAAGAATGTCTCCGCGCTACGTTAGAGACCCGGAGAAGGGGAATTTCTTACGTTGTGTGCTGGAACGTCTGTCCTTTGGGGATTGAGTGGGTCTCATTGACGGCTGTTTCGCCCCTTCTCTGATGTGGTATATTCAAGTGAGTTGCAGGCACTCATAGCTCACAGCCGACTTTCCTCTCCGCAGAGTTTTTATTTGTTCTGCCATTGCTGGTCTATGCCTTTTCTCTCCTCACCTTCCTCCTCTATCCTAGGACCTTTGAGTAAAAGCCTATTTGTTTATTTAGAGGTGACTACAAGAGTATGCCACCTGCACGGCAAGCCTGGCAAGCTGCTTGTGTCGTATTTGATATGCCAAATACCAGTAACATTTATATTGGGTCATTCCCATGACCTAATATAATGGTTTGAGGCTCTTTATGTTCTTGGAGCAAGCGGATGCCTTTGGGTTCTACTAGCATGAGACAGGACATATGGAGATATTACTGGTGCCCGCTCTAGCAAATAGATGATGAACGGGAAGATCATGATCGTGATTGTGTTACCCAGAGGACAAATAACAGGAAATGGGTCATGGAGGAATTGGAGGTAGTTTTTCACCCGTTACCCATCTGGTTAATATCAATGATATATAAGGCATTGTCAGGGGCTGGAGTGATAGTTAGCAGGTAGGGCATTTGCCTTGCACGTGGTTAACATGGGTTCAATCCCCACATCCCATAGGGTCTCCTAAGCACCGTCAGGAGTAATTCCTGAGTGCAGATCCAAGAGTAACCCTTGAGCATCGCTGGGTGTGACCCCCAAAAAAGGCACTGTCAGAAATTATTTCATCTGTGTGCTATGATGACCTTGAACAATATATGGCGATTTCACTTACAGCCAATACCTATCACCTTTGTCATTTGATCCTCCAGTGTTGTGGGAGGGAGGGGTCGGTTTATCTGCAGAAAGTTGCCTGGAGAAACTTTAGAAGCTTTTAGGCTTCTAAATCTCCATGTGCCTCAGTACAACTCAGAACCATCATTAAGAAATGCATTAAGAGCCCAGGACGTTCGAAATGAGCACACAGCACTTTGGAGGCAAAAAGAGAGAGAGAGAATGTTTTCCATTACATATGGATGGTGATGAATGTACAGGCATCATGATGATGATGATGATGATAATGGAAGTTAAAATACTCAATCGTCAAGAACATTCCACCCAGGAGCAACTTAAGCAGATTCCAGGCTACGAGCACGTCTCTGTGGCGATTAGCTTGGATGCTTTCAAAGACTTTCCTGTGTGACATCTGTATGTCAAGTCGGGGAGGACAAGAGGGTCTTTATATCTCTCTTGCATAGCTTGGAAGTGCCGAAGCAAATGGTCTGTGGAGAAGGTTTGGCACAGGATGTTGGCGAGCGAGGTAGGAGGTCGAATTTGGTGGCGATGGTCCATCTTGAAGCATCCCCATGAACCGATATGGGCTACCGTTGGGCATGCATGCGGATGCTACAGGTGACATCTTGCCTTTGGAGGAAATGTGGAACATGAATGACAAGGGTTGAGCTTGCATGCTGGGCCGAAAACCATCTGCTGGACATAATGCAGAGCCCGACTTGCCCTCAGGAATTCTCAGAGTGGGATCTCAGGTGACTTGCACTGCCTGGGCATCAGTCCTCGGGGCACGAGGCATGAGCTCTTACCTCCTGCTTCCTGAATGCGAGGCACTTAGCAAAGACACACGCACACAGGATCGGAGGCTGTGAAATGCTGTTGCTGTGGGACTATAGTTTATCATAAATGCTTCACTTCACTTGTCTCACTATCTTCCCGTTCATCATCAAATTGCTCGAGCGGGCACCAGTAACGTCTCCATACGTCCTATCTCATGCTAGTGTAGCCCAAGGGCACCTGCTTGCTCCAGGAACATAAAGAGCCTCAAACCATTGCATCAGGTCATGGGAATGAGGTCTATCGTTGTGACTGATATTTGGCATATCAAATCCCCAGTATTCCATAGGGCAACTGCCCTTCCTGGACTTCTTTTGAGAGGTGTTCGGGACTCACCAAATGGTGCTCTGGCTCTGGCTCAAGAGTGATCTCGCATGATGCTTGGGGATCCAAGCCCAGTGCTGACGACCAGCCCAGGTTCAGATGCACAAACAGGAAATGTCTCTTGCATTATCTCTGGTCAACGCCCCGGCTTTTCCATTGTAGACTCTTCATTACAAAAACTTTATCAACGAACGAGACAGACATGGGGCAGAGCTGCTACTGGCTCTCCCTGTGCCCAGCCGCTCACGAGGCGCCCAGGAGGGATGGCGGGTTCTAGCCCTGGCCTGTCACCCCAGCAGAGTCTTGCAACAAGCCCAGACGACACCCCACTCCATGAGGGCCTCCATTTTCCACATCCGGACTTCCCTCTCGTCAGAACTCCACCCAGCAGACCAGCCTATCACAGCCCAGGTCCCGTGGCCGCTTGTGGCCACACGGTTCATCAATAAATGCTGGATTTAGAGATAACTACAAGACTATGCTACCTGCACGGCAGAGCCTGGCAAGCTACCCGTGTTGTATTTGTTATGCCAAATACCAGTAACAATTATAGACCTCATTCCGGAATGGATTGAGGCTCTTTATGTTCCTGGATCAAGCAGGTGCCCTTGGGCTCTACTAGCATGAGACAAGACATATGGAGACGTTACTGGGGCCCGCTCGAGCAAATCGATGATGAACGGGAAGACAGTGATCAACGAACTCATTGGCTGTTGTTGACCTAATGGCCATTAAAAATCAGCAGGTGATTTATTTATGAGATATAAAAATAAAATAGCATAATACCAATATCCGAGGCCAGGCAAAGCATGGATCAGGAGGTCTTGTCAGTGGGTGGAATCTACCGCAAGTGTGTGGGAGTCACAGGTTAGGTTAGACAGAGAAGGGAACAGTGTGGTAATAATTGTTGGAAATGGTAATACCAGTGTAGAACTGAGCATTGGATGTAGGCAAAGGGATACACATGATAACCTCTAAATGTATGTATGGAAAGCCACAATGTGTAAGAGAAGGGAGAGAGACAGAGACAGAAAGACAGAGACAGAGAGAGACAGAGAGACAGAGAGACAGAGAGAGAGAGAGACAGAGAGAGACAGAGAGACAGAGAGAGAGACAGAGAAGAGGCAAAAGTGTCTGCCATAGAGGCAGGCTGGGGTAGGGGGAGGGAATCAGGGGACATTGGTGGTGGGAAATGGGCACTGGTGGAGAGGGACGGGTGCTGGATCATGCTATGCCTGAAACCCAATCATGGACAGCTTTGTAATGGCCTATCTCATGGTGGTAGATGACTCACAGACATGAGGCAGAGCTGCTACTGGCTCTCCCTGTGCCCAGCCGCTCATGAGGCGCCTGGGAGGGATGGCGGGTTCTAGCCCTGGCCCACCACCCCAGCAGAGCCTCGCAACAATCAGACGACCCCCCCACTCCATTTTCCACATCCGGACTTCCCACTCGTCAGAACTCCACCCAGCAGACCAGACTATCACAGCCCAGCTCCGTGGCCGCTTGTGGCCACACGGTTCATCAATAAATGCTGGATTTAGAGATGACTACAAGAGTATGCTACCCGCAGGCAGAGCCTGGCAAGCTACCCGTGTAGTATTTGATATGCCAAATACCAGTAACAATTATAGACCTCATTCCCATGACCTGATGGAATGGTTTGAGGCTCTTTATGTTCCTGGAGCAAGCAGGTGCCCTTGGGCTCTACTAGCATGAGACAGGACATATGGAGATGTTACTGGTGCCCGCTCGAGCAAATCGATGATGAACGGGAAGACAGTGATACAGTGACAGTGATCTCACGGTGGCATATGTATTTTTTAAATAATCATCAGGTGTGCAAAGAAGCAGGGAAAAGGCATCATAAACCCAAAGGGGAAAGTGTGATAATAGGGGTCTCTATAATGGACGTGAGAAATAGACTCAGGAAAGTTTCTAGAACAGGACAGAAATGGAGGGTTTGGTAAATCCTGCGCTTAAATTCAATTTCATGTTCTGATTCTTCAATGTTTGCTTTCAGAGAAAGAACTTCGGAGAAGCCGATGAGCGCTTTCTGTCAATGAACAATTATTAAAATAGGACAGAGAGCCCGAGACCAGACATACCAGAAGAGAAATTAAAAGATAAAGTTCTATTTCCCTACCACCCTCCCCAAAGAAAGAGGATAGATAATAAAAAAAAGGTTTTTTTAAAGAGGCTTCTTATATAATAGAAAATGTTGAATCCTAAACTTAAGCTAGGAAATAAGATGTGTGGAAGTAATTAGAGATTGGGAGCTAAATCTCTGCTGTATCTTAATTCTTTCACAACTCAATGCCAGGGAATTATCTTTGTATGACATCAATTAATTAAAGACCCAGAATCCAAACAACTTAACAAAAGTTTAGAAAGATTGATTGTGGCAACGGTCTATTTATAATTACTCTGCAGCAGTTTTTGTTTTTAATGATTTAAAAGTAGCTAAGCCGCCTGTGATTTCCCGGGTAATCTAAAGACAGATTAATTTTTCAATTACCAATATAAACATCAGTGTCAGGGAAAAAAAAACACACACATTTCTTCTTTATTTGGGGGTGATTATTTGTCTATTTCTATTTCAAGCCTGTTCACGCTCTTTTCTTTTTTTAATAAAAACGTGTCCCAGTCAATGAAATCTTACACGTTCTAAGTTTATCTGCCAAGACGAATCAGACCCAAAGTCTTTAAACTACAAATTCAAAGAGACTCAGCATTTTTCCTTTTTTTTTTTTTTTTTGGCCAAATGGGGGAATTGAAAGGAAAGGAATGTGCTTGCTGCTTTGACGGCCAGCTAGCCCTGCAAAGAAATAGGGTTAAGATAATGATGATGAATGTGGGTTGTGAGACCGGCCAGTTCAGAGCGAGATAACACAGCAAACTCATTTGTTCAGTACAGGAGGGTTCTGAACAGCAGGCAGCAGAGCCAGAGGAGATGTGTGTGTGTGTGTGTGTGTGTGTGTGTGTGTGTGTGTGTGTTTTCAATGCAAGAGCCCGATCCGGTATAGCCAGAGACAGCCCTGTTTGCAATTCCTCCAATAGGTGTCCCAGACAGTTGGACCCATGGAAACTGGGCTGTGCAGAAGAGTTGAGTGTGTGTGTGTGTGTGTGTGTGTGTGTGTGTGCACCAATGGAGAGAACTGTGTTGATTCCCGGCCGTGAACACGGGTTGTGGCGTCAGAAGGGGAAAGAAAAGCTCTGCTGAACGCTCACATTCCTAAACCTAATTTTGGAGAAAGTAAACAAACAAAGGAGGAAGAGAAGGAAGAGAGAGAGAGAGAGAGAGAGAGAGAGAGAGAGAGACAGAGATAGAAAGTACCAGCCATAGAGGCAGGCTGGGGGTAGGGGGAGGGAATCAGGGGACATTGGTGGTGGGAAATGGGCACTGGTGGAGGGACGGGTGCTGGATCACACTATGCCTGAAACCCAACTATGACCAGCTTTGTAATAGTCTATCTCATGGGGGTATAATATAAATATATATGAGTGTTCTACTAATTTTTGGAAATGGTAACGCCAGACTAGAACTGAATATTGGATGTAGGCAAAGGGATATACATGATAAACTCTAAATGGATGTATGGCAAGTCACAATGTGTAAGAGAAGAGACAGAGACAGAGAGACAGAGACAGAGACAGAGAGAGACAGAGAGAGGAGAAGAGGCAAAGTGTCTGCCATAGAGGCAGGCTGGGGTAGGGGAGGGAATCAGGGGACGTTAGTGGTGGGAAATGGGCACTGGTGGAGGGACGGGTGCTGGATCATGCTATGCCTGAAACCCAACCATGGACATCTTTATAATTGTTTATCTCATGGTGGTATAATAAAATCAATTTTAAGAAATCCATCTCCACCTTGCCTGGAGGTATATACGCGATTTCTTTTGTGTTTGTTTCTAGAGATTTGTAGAGCTGGGCACGTCCAGCTGGCTTCTTGGCTTTATCTCTGGACAGTGTGTAAGTCTTGGGAGTCGAGCGGGGAGCCGTTAACTGTTTCTGTTTGTGTCATGCAATTAGTCGGTTAAATACGAAAATGAGTATCAAATGGGATTTTGTTTGATAGGAATTGCCTGCTCGGGCAATTTTTACATTTTTTATTTACTTCATAATTAATAATTATTAATAAAAATTAGCAATGATGAACAATATCTTTGATCACTTGATCACTTGAATCCCGTTATTCATCGATTTGCTCGAGCGGGCGCCAGTAACATTTCCATTGGACCCTATCACGTGCCCATGTAGCCCAATGGCATCTGGTTGATTCAGGAATATGAAGAGCCTCAAACCGTTCCTTCAGGGTCTTGACAAGGAAGTCTGACCATCTTGTAGGTGGGCGGCCACATGATCTTTTGACATCCTGTGGGATCCAGTCGGTAACGGCTCTAGTCCAGCGGTCGTCTCCAAATCGCATTACATGTCCAGCCCATCTGATTTTCGATGCCTTAGCAAACGAGACAGCGTCCCTGACTCTGGAACAGCCACGGAGGTCGGAGCTCCGGATTCCTTCTCTCACTTGAGTGAGGCGTGATATTCCAAGCATAGCTCTTTCGATTCCTCTCTGGGAGACCCAGTAATTGACCTGTATATTACAACCAGTAATTGACCTGTATACAAATAAAAATGTATAGAACCAACACAGAGATGGCGTCAGAGGGTGCCCAGCTGTGGACTGGGCTCTAGGAAAGGGTATCTGCACAATGCTTGCAGCAGGCAAGGCAAAAAATATACCAAAAAAGCCAAAAACAGGTGCAGAAAAAGAACCTCTTTTTATTGGCTTGGGTTTATGCCCATCACATATCCCCGCCCCTCCCTAGTTGTTTCAGCTATCTGATTGGTTCTACCCTTCCCGCAGTCAGGGAACAACCAATCCGGTGGGATATGCAAATGAGGAGGTGGGTGATTGTTGGAGCATCAAATCACAGCTGCCCTTCTGTGGCCATGGAAGATGATGTCACTTCCCCTATGCAAATAGCCTCTGCAGGAGAACCAATCAAATCACTCATGCAAATTAGACTCCTAAGACTAGTCCAGAGAGGATGGGCCCCGCCCTCCTCTGTGAGCTGTTTATTTTTTCCATAATTAGGTTTAGGAATGTAGAATTTACAGGTAGAATTTACCAATTAGAGACTTGGTAATTGGGTGATCTTTGAATATGGGATCTCTCTGCTTAGATAGCTAGAGGAGCTCACAGATTTCAATGGATGAGAACAAAGAGATGCTTTTTGGTAAAAATCTGGTGTAAGAACCTTAGGTCGGGGGATCTCACGGCATTATCCCCTATTAATTATTTTTTTTTTTCGTGATAGTGTAAGGATAGATGCCATGGAGCTGGTTCTCAATGGAAACAGAAATGGTGGATCTGAAACCAAGATGGAACAAAATCCCATAGCCAGAAATAGAGAAACTTATTATGGAAAAAATCAGCCTGTAGGGTATTCCAAAATTAAAAAAAATATTCAACTAAAATTATAAGAGATGCAAACAGCTGAGGGTGCCCAGCACGGACGTGTGTAATGTGAGAAGTGCCTCAGTTGCTAGAATTTTTTTTAATATTCATGACTATTAATGACCACTTTTCCTTGATTTCAGGATTGATTTCAGGATTGGGGCTAAATTTGGCCAAGAAGGTGGATCTGTCGAGGAGCATGTTGCTCCTGAGATAATAAAGTGTGTTATGCTGACATATTCCCTTTGGTTTCTTAGGAGTCAAATCCTTTCATCTATATACTGAAACTCATTCCCACTCCAAAAATAAAGTAATATGATTTTAAAAAAAGCAAAAAAAAATAATTATGTAGGTAGAAGAGCAAGAAAACTTTTATGAAGGAGTCAAAATATCATTGTGAA
The DNA here is from genome assembly GCA_021461705.1 of Cryptotis parvus. Classification (NCBI taxonomy): domain Eukaryota; kingdom Metazoa; phylum Chordata; class Mammalia; order Eulipotyphla; family Soricidae; genus Cryptotis; species Cryptotis parvus. The sequence goes on along the minus strand of JAJIBD010013648.1, from coordinate 1,398 downwards.
AGCAAGAAAAACATTGTTTTTTTTTGCTTTTTATGTCACTCCTGGCAATATTCAGGGGTTACTCCTGGCTCTGCACTCAGGAATTACTCTTGGCGGTGCTCAGGGGACCATATTAGATGCGGGGGGATCAAACCCAGGTTGGTCCGTGCAAGGCAAACGCCCTCCCCACTGTGCTATCACTCCGGCCCAAGTTTTTGTTTTTTAAGAATCTAATGATTTGAGCCATGGAACTTGCAGATGGTAAGAATGAATTTAAGTTGATTCTGCTCACGTAAGAGAATCTTTGCTTGCAGGGGGCTTAGCTGGTCAGCCTTCATGAAGTCCATCCTATATGCGGCATTCAACTCTGGTGAACTTTTTTTTTTTGTAATTTTTTTTTATTTTTTGGGTCATACCGGCGATGCTCAGGGGTTACTCCTGGCTCTGCACTCAGGAATTACTCCTGGCAATGCTCGGGGGACCATATGGGATGCCAGGGATCGAACCCAGGCCAGCACAGGCCGGCCGCGTGCAAGGCAAACGCCCTACCCGCTGGGCTATCTCTCCAGCCCCAACTCTGGTGAACTTCTGCCCATGATGCAGGCTTTGAGAAATCTTTGGATTTGGGGTTTGTTTCTTGGGGGCCATAAAGAGTTGGATTGAAAACGTATTCCTGGCTGTGCACTCAGGGGGTTTCTGGCCACCTTGGGGGACTATTTAAGGTGCTAGCATTGAACCCAGCTCGGCCCCATCTGTGCAGGGGCAAGTGCTCTAACCACTGTACTATCTATCTGGCCCCCTTGAGGTCTGTTTTTTGGGCTCCCTGAGATTTGGAGCAGGAGCAGGTTCCAATCACCCTGATGACTTGGACTCTGAAGATCCGTGTCCTTCTTTCAAGACGGTGAATCCGTTGGCTTTGCTTTCTGGCGTATCCCTGGAAGAACCACTCCTAAGGTCCAGAGTCAAGAGTTGTGATTTAGACATGAGGAAAATGACGACTCAGGAGACCCCTGGGCCGTTTGGGAGCTGAGGAAATTGCTCCTTGCTGGCTGAAGATGAGTCTCGACAAGGCGCAGAAGAGTTAATAGACACGGTCTCACTATGCCAGGCTCTGGGTAACAATTGACTTCGAGAGGGTCATTGAATTCTCTCTCCGACCCCCAGAGGCCATGCTTGCCTTTTCATTTTATCTGACCGGGCAGGCGGCCGAAGGAATTGAAATGCCGACGGCTTTTCCTAGACAGAGTTCTCGTGTGTGCCTGGGACTGTCTCCAAAGCCATGCTCTTAAATGCTTCAATAAACTGCCTGAAATTGCATTGCTTGTTTGTAAACCTCCTCCTCTCTCTCTGGAAAAAAAAGAAGAAGCAGAGGAAGAAGAAAAAAAAGACACATCTTTGTCTCCGCCAGAGCAGAGAGAG
>JAJIBD010013647.1:0-18615 GCA_021461705.1 Cryptotis parvus | reverse complement strand
TTTAACAACTGGAATGTGGATGTGCTGTTACCAGAGATGTTGAGAACCATAAGTAGTGTATGTGTAAAGTAGAAGATCTCAGGGGGAGAACTATTAGATAACCATGCGGAGACACGGGAATATAGGAGAAGGTAGTTCTGAACTGAATATATAAGTTAGGATGTAGCCATGGGGCTTTTGGACAGGGAGGGAGAAGGAAATTACCACTAACTTTTAAACATTTGATATACCAAATACCACTAACAATTATATTAGTTCATTCCCATGACCTAATATAATGGTTTGAGGCTCTTTATGTTCCTGGAGCGAGCAGATGCCCTTGGGGCTCTACTAGCATGAGACAGGACATATGGAGATATTACTGGTGCCCACCCTAGCAAATAGATGATCAATGGGAGGATAGTGATAGTGAAGGATAGATGTGCGACCTAGGATAATTTTTAACTTGGAGTACTTAGAGTATCTGAGATGATGCTTCTGGAGTTTAGTTAGTATGGGCTAGTGATGCTACTTAAAAGTTGTAAGTCTCAGGATTGTTCCATTATAACAGAGTTAACCATCCTAAAATGTCAACAGTGCCAAGGTTGGTAAAACCTGATTTATGGATGAGCATAAACAAAGGAAGAGAAAGAGCTGAAAATTTAGCTCTGGCATTCTTAATGAGAAGTCAACAAATTGAAGATCTATCAAAGGAAGATGATATCCAAGTATAGAAAATGTATTAGGAAGGAGAGCATGATCAAAAGGCTGTTGATAGGTCCAGACGATGAGAACTGAAAATTCAGCATTGAAATCTTCATTGTGGGGTGATAAATAATTTCCCAACTGATATTTAGTTGGGATATTGGACTGATGTCAGAAAATAGTCATTGAGTAACCTCAAAGTAGATGTTTAACTACTCTGAGTTTTTGTTTCTTCACTGATAAGCTGACAATAAGTCTACTTTGTAGAGTTACATGAGATAATATACAGTTTATAGAAAAGTTCCTACCATATAACTTGTGCATAATTTGTCATTCAATAAATATAAGGTCTCTTTCCACAGAATTTTATTTCAAACTTCCCTTCTACAACATGCACACACACGCGTGCATACACCTGCTTCAAAGATTGTTCACTCTCTTGACCTTGGATATTGGTATCATAATATGTACATATATATTTATGCCATGCAAATAAATGCAGTCATTCTGTATCTGTCTCTCTCCTTCTGGCTAATTTCGCTCAACATAATCTTCTCCATGTCCATCCATTTATAGGCAAATTTTATAATTTCATTTTTCCTAACAGCTGCATAGTATTCCATTGTGTAGATGTACCAAAGCTTCTTTATCCAGTCATCTATTTTTGGGCACTCTGGTTGCTTCCAGATCCTGGCTATTGTGAATAATGCTGCTATGAACATAAAAGTAGGGATGGTGTTTCTGCTGCGTATTTTTGGTTTCCCAGAGTAGATTCCCAGGAGTGGTATGGCTGGGTCAAATGGGAGTTCAATTTCTAGTCTTTGGAGGAAAGTCCATATTGTTTTCCAGAAAGGCTGTATCAGCCGGCATTCCCACCAACAATGGATGAGTGTCCCCTTTTCCCCACATCCACGCCAGCACTTGTTGTTCTTGCTCTTTTGAATATGTGCCAGTCTCTGTGGTGTAAAGTGGTATTTCATTGTTGTTTTGATTTGCATCTCTCTGATGACCAGTGATGATGAGCATTTTTCATATGTTTTTTGGCCATTCGAATTTCTTCCTTGCTGAAGTTTCTGTTCATTTCTTCTCCCCATTTTTGATGGGGTTGTTTGTTTTTTCTTGTAAAGTTCTACAGAAAATGGAACAGGGTGCTAATAATTGTAGAGGGTACTAATGCCTACCTAGAACTGAGCATTAAATAGAGGCAAAAGGATACACATGACAACCTTTTAATGTATGTTCTGTAATCCATAGTCTGGAAGGGAAGGAAAAGAGAAAGAGAGAGAAAGGGAAAGAAATAAAGAACCTGCCATGGAGGTGGGCTGGGGAAGGGGGAGGGAACCGGGACGTTGGTGGTGGGAGATGGGCACTGGTGGAGGGACGGGTGCTGGAACACTGTATGACCAAAACCCAAACATGAACTTTTTAATTGTATATCTTTTATTTGTATATCTCACGGTGGTATAATAAAATACTTTAAAATAAATAAATAAATAATAAATTTTAAAAAATTAAAAAAAAGATTGTTCACTCTCAAGATACTAAAAGTTTTATCTGAGATAGGTTTTTAATCAAACCATACTTCATGAAGGTAACCATGTTTTAATCATCCCTTTCATGAATAGAAGAAAAGAAATGTGTTCATAGAGTTTTTTGTATAAGATGTTAGATTGACTAGGAGAAAGAGCAATTTAAGAACTATATGGAATCACAAAATCATTTCTCTTAAAGTTTAAAAAAATCTACTGTTAACTTATAAATTACATCTTTCTACATTTTTATCACTGTACAAACATAAAACAGCAAGCCCGTTTTCTAGGTCTATTACAGCACCATTTATTTTTTGTCACATAAAACTCCTATATTCCAAACTCTCGATCAGAGTGAAAAAAAAGAACCTCTGAGTTATCTAAAAGAAAAGAAATTGGGAAAAATCTAGAGAGTTGGAACCTTATTATTTAAAGACCTTTCATTCTAGAATCTCATAGATACCATCTTCTCTTGAGACCCATAAAATGATTATATTACTCTAATGATTGTGCAGTAAATTTATAAAAATGAATTTAATTTCAAAAGGTCACAAGAAACCATATTGTGGAATAAGATATCTAAAAAGTTGTCATTCTGCATTCAATTCTAATTTCCACAGAACCAGGGGGTATACTCGAAGGTCATCCAAGTAATGAGATTTTGTGCAAATTCTCCAGTTAGTTGCCCATAATGAGTTGTCAGTCCAAGTGGTCCCTGACAGCTATAAACTCAGAAATAACAAAGAGAAATTCTTCATGACTTAGAACTTCTAGATGCCTTGACTTCGTCCCAAGTGATTCATGGGCAGCCTCACTCTCATATTTGCTAGATCTCTAAGCAGGAGGTTTTATTAATCTCCCTACCTCTATATCTACTGCATTTCTTTGAATCCCAGACACATATTTTAAAGAAATTCTTACATCTCTTATAATTGAGGCCACATCATAGAGTCAGTGACATGTTAATCAGACCCTGGTAGGGTATGAAGGAATTAAAGAGCTTAATCACTGGTGTATCAGTCAGAGTCTGATAAATTGCCAATCAAAAGCCATAAATTCATGGAATAATATCTCCCTTGACTTGTCTTCTTTAACTAGGCTAGAGCCGTTTATGCAGGGTGAGACCAGAAGCTAAAGACTGTTTCTTGAGTGTCTCTATGAGCTTTTGGCACACTAAGCAAAACTTTGGAGTAAGGGTTGACTTCTTGGGACACAGCAAAAGGTCTCTGTCTTCACTTCTAAACACCCAGCCCAGTTCTGACAAGATAGAAAGTGGTGGTCTGAAGGGCCAGAGCGATAGTACAGCAGGTGAGGCACTTGCCTTCACATAGTTGACCAAGGTTAGATCCCCAGTATGCCCATATGGTCCCTCACCAGGAGTGGTCCCTAAATGCAGAGCCAAGTAAAATCCCTAGGTACAACGAGGTGTGGTCCCCCAAAACAGAAAAGAACACAAGAAAAAGAAAGTGGTGGTCTGAAATGTCTTAAATAAAAACCAGAAAATCTAGGCTAATGTATGGCATTACACAGATATATCATGATCCAAACTGATAGACAAAGCTAAGACAGGTTGAAAGTTTGTACACCTGAAACTCAACTAAAAGTAACTATGTCAATCACAGTGCCTTAACATCAAAAGTTTTAATGTAAAGACTTAAAAATAGGTCATAGGGGGCTGGAGATATAGTAAAGCACTTAAGGAACTTGTCTTTTGTGTATCCACCCCAGGTCCCAGCACTTTACATGGTCCCCTGAGCCCAGTCTAAAGTGATCCTTGAGCAAAGAGTCAGGAGTAAGACCTGAGTACCACTGGATGTATCCTAAAAGCAGAAACAATCTCAGAAATATTTCTGCATCAGAATATAGAGCAAGATTGATTTAGAGAGGCTGGTTAAAGGGAACATGTCTGCTAGAGCAGAAAGTCATGGCAAGGTGATAAAGAAATGCAATGAAGTAGAAAGAGAATAAAATGGGACCAGAGTGATAGTACAGCGGGTAGGGAATTTGCCTTGCACACAGCCGACTCAGGTTCAATCCCTGGCATCCCATATGGTCCCCCCCACCCCCCGAGCACCAACAGGAGTAATTCCTGATCGAAGAGCCAGGAGTAACCCCTGAGCATTGCCAGGTGTGACCCCCCAAAAAAAAGAGGCTAAAATGTTCTCTTAATCTTTTAACAGAACTTTAGGTAGACCTTAATACAGAGTAGGTCCCCACTAACTAGCAAGTAAGTGTGTATGCCCAGAAACCATACAGGATCTTACAAACTGGAATTTTACAAAAATAATTTTGTACTTAAAGAACTGTGTAAGTTATAGGTGAGTTTTAGGCATATATTTTAATCCCACCACCAGTGTCAGCTCCCCGCCACTAATGTTTCCTTATTATGTCCCTACCTCCACCTCTGGAGGGCAGTAAATGGCTCTGCCAGCCCCTGGCCAAGTCCAACATAGCTCCAAGGGTTCGCTCACTCGTGTAGGGGAGGGGCCACGCTGGCCGAACTTGAAGCGGTTATTTGGACTCCTCCTCCCATTCCTCCACCATATTGGAAGGCGTGGCTGCGAGCTCCCAACCACCACAGCCAGCAATCCCAGAAGAGATACACTCCAGACCCACAGCTGCGCCGGCATGTGGCCACTGAGTGGCTGCGCATCAGTCCTAGATAATAGTGGGAGTTAGGACCAGGTCCTTCCCAGGATCTTTCACATTTTTACACTGTACACAGTTCTAGGCAGGTTCTAACTGTGGCCTGTCATCCCAGTGAGCCTAGCAAGAAGCCAGGGGAATCCCAACACCATGAGGTCAGTCATTCTCAACATCTGGACTCCACAGCTCCTCAGAGCTCCACCTAAGTGAAAAGCAGATCTCTCCCTGTTGAGGTTCATCAGTAAAGCTCGAGATGAGAGCCTACTTCTGAAAGTATACCACCCACCCGGCAGAGCCTGGCAAGCTACCCTTGTATTTATTATGCCAAAAAACAGTTACAATTATAAACCTCATTCCCACGACCTGAAGGAATGGTTTGAGGCTCTTTGTGTTCCTGGAGTGAGGAGATACCCTTGGGCTACACTTGCTTGTGACAGGTCATATGGAGATGTTACTGGTGCCCACTCGAGCAAATTGATGAACAACAGGAAGACAAGTAATACAAGTGACTTAAAGAACTATGTAAGTTATAGTTGAGTTTTAGGCATATATTTCAACACCAATCCCGCCACCAGTGTCAGCTTCCCGCCATTGTTTCCATATTCTATCCCTACCCCCACCCCAACTCCTCCTATATGACACCTTTACAGGCACATTATAGGGTTCCAGTGGATGCAACTTAGATCTCATATTTTCAGTGTTGCTATACCATTCTTCCATATTATCAGTATAACTGAAGCCCCAACCCCTGTTCACCCATTACTTCTCTTCTTCTTCCTTCCCCTTTGATTTTTTCATTCTCTGTCCTTCTGCCCCCGGAGGTTTTGCAGGTGTGACTGTGGTGCCTGGCTGTGTCTGCAAGTGACAGACAGAAGACAGGTTTGTCTACATCCAGGGGTCTACCCCGTGAGCTCTGGGTGGTTGATGGTCTAACATAGAAAAAGACTGAGCCCCCTGGGATGAACCCAGAACCATGGCAGAGCCTTGCAAGCTACCATGGTGTATTCAATATGCCAAAAACAGTACCAATAATGGATCTCATTCTCAACGAATGGAGATATTACTGGCGCCCGCTCAAGCACTACTATGAGCTTCCTGATGAACAACGGGAAGACAAGAGACGAGTAATAAGTCCTTCTCCTCTATAAATTCTGGGGTCAAAGTTGATATAGGCACCCCCTTACTGAAATACATTTTCTCATCCAATATTCTATATTCCACGGGTAAGTGAGGTCATTCTGTGTTTGTCTTTTTACTTCTGGCTTACTTCACTCAACACATCTTCCAGTTCTGACCAATTTGCAGCAAATTGCATGATTTCATCCAGAAACTAGGATTTCTAAGATAGCCAACTCAGGGCTTCTCAAACTTTAATGTTTACACAAATCACATGAAGAACTTGTTAAATGCAATTTTTAGTCTAGCAGACCCTGAGTTTGTAAGCTTCTAACACATCTATGATTGTGGTGCTGTTGATCAGAAGATACAACTTGAGTAATGGGACCTTTACTCTGCAACTTGTGCTAGCATTTCACTAAACAAAAGCCTGTTTCAAGAGAGAGGATTGCAAGTGGAAGTAAGGAAAGCATCTTCCAAAAGCAAAGAACTGATATTTCTGCAGGAACGATGGGAGAGGTTCTTGAGAGCAGGGATTTGGAGGACCTTAGGGTGGGTTTCCACTTTAGCACTCTCCATCTGCCATGTCACTTAAAAATAAAAGTTTGATGCTTTCTTAAGTTTGCATATATCACTGCAAAACATTTAGAGACTAGAAAGCTGATGTTAAAGTGGATTGATTTGTTAGTATAACTAAAGGATAGAAATGGAAACTGTAGACACTGAGAACAGAGACTAATTGCATTGACTCTTTGTAGTCCACCATTAAGCTACCCAGCCCTTCACTGTATCACTCTATCACTGTCTTCCCATTGTTCATCGATTTGCTCGAGTGGGCACTAGTAACATCTCCATTAGTCCTGTCACAAGCAAGTGCAACCCAAGGGCATCTACTTGCTGCAGGGACAGGAGGAGCCTGAAACCATTCTTCAGGTATGGAACTGAGGTCCATAATAGTTACTAGTTTTGGCATAAAAAGTAAATAAAACACGGTAGCTTGCCAGGCTTTACCATGTAGGTGGTGTAGTCTCAGTAGAAGGCTCTCAACCCGAGCATTTACTGATGAAACTACCCTTGTGGCTGGTCCGATGGCAGTGGGTTATCAGAACTTACTAACTTTAGTATCACCCAGCCCTTACTCTGGACTTATGTCTCTTCTCCACTGTAAGCAATAGCATGCTGTCTGGGTTCAAATGTGAAGCAAAGTCAGAGAAATAAGTGTGTTAAGGCACTTGCCTTGCACAACCCTGACTTGATCCTTGCCACCTTAAGCAGCACCAGGGGTGATCTCTGAGCACAGAGCAGGGCATAACCTCCAAGCACTACTAGGTGTGATCCAATTCCCTCCCTGTCAAATATTGGTACTTCTATTTCTTCTAAATTTCCCTGTTTTGGTTCACCAAAACAGGTGAACAAGGCAATGGTGCAGTATCAGCCCCGATTTTACTGTGATGATATTCTATGCTGTGGGATCAGCCACTTCAGAACCACTGATAGAGACTAATCCTTATGGTAGCCCTGGCCACCTTTCCATTGATGGTGCTCCCCTTGATCTGACCATTTCCCACTGTGCTATGCACATAGAACAACACACTGCTTTTCCTATGGGTGGGCGTTGCCATGTAAATTTTTTGGAATTAGGCACTAATATATCTAGTAAGTTTTCCAGGATGGTATAGTGTGTCTCTCTCAGCTACTTGCTACAAGATGACCTCTCCTATCTGGAGGGATAAACATCACCTTTAAGACTTAAAAGAGGTACATTTTCAGACCAAAAAAATCAATAACGTGTTTTTTATCGTAAGAAGCATGGGTCCTATGTGGTGATCAGACATTCAGTGCATTGACAAGCTGAACAATGCTATAACATTTGTCTAACAAGTGAACCTGTCTCCACAGCAGGGAAGTTTCTGCATTCCTTCAGGCCAGAGTTTAGAAGATGTAGTGAAATTAAGGGACCAAAGAGTGGTGAAGCCAGAGGTCAGAAAACAACCAGACCTTATTACTTATTCAAATAAGACACTCCCTCTGGAGTTATAATATCATGACATGTACCTCAATTTAGTAAATCCATTTTTGTAATTATGAAAGGACACCATGGAATATTATATCCAGATTCCAAATTCAAACTCTTAGTGGCCTATTTTATAACTAACATTTATTTGATTTCCTCAGCTAAAGACATTCAGGCTGAGAGGACCTATGCTAATGGCTTTCTGGCTATGAGAGGAGCAATTCCTAAGGAAAATTAGTAGAAAAAAAAGTGTTTCTAGACATTTTGAAAACATGGTTCTTTTCAAACCTTGTTCCCTTCCTGTGACCTCCGTCCCCACCCGTAACAACTGACCTCTTGCTCGTGGGTCATGATGTCCTCCATGAATCTGATTTTCACCTGTGGTCCCTTGGAATATCCTAAAGGTCTAAGTGGAGTATAGAGTTCCTGGTTGTAAAATGCTCACCTTGAGGACCCCTGCAGTGGAAAAAATAGTTAAAATAAGAGCATTTGCCCAAGGGGCATTGTGACTGGCTATTTTTTTTTTGTTTTCTTAGTGAAGCAAGATTGTTTTTATTAAATGAAACTTACTTAGAAAGATGTGAGAGAAAAAAAAAAGAGGGAAAAATGTATTCAAGAAAGAACACAGGCTTTTTCAGCATGGAAATAAGTAGGCAAAGAAACGAGGTAAGTAAGAGAGATGTTCAGGGGAGAACATGGGCTTGAAGAGCAAGAGTTGGTGGCCATTTGAAGGAAGAAACTCCAGGGATCTCATAACTGGGGAGAAATCAGAGTTTACTGCCTAATGATGGATCCAGATTTTCATCAATATTGTAGAATTTTGTCTTTGTCTTAATTTGATCCCTGTGGGGTTCTTAAAGTTTCTCAGCTAGAAGTCACTTGATAACAATGTGTTAATTTCCTATTGCTGCTCTACCAAATAAAATTTGTGTGAGATAGATAGAGATAGAGATAAAAATAAAGATAGAGATCACTTGATCACTTGAGTCCCATTATTCATCGATTTGCTCGGCGGGCGCCAGTAACATTTCCATTGGACCCTATCACGTGCCAATGTAGCCCAATGGCATCTGGTTCACTACAGGAATATGAAGAGCCTCAAACCGTTCCTTCAGGGTCTTTACAAGGAAGTCTGACCATCTTGTAGGTGGGCGGCCACGTGATCTTTTGATATCCCGTGGGATCCAGTCGGTAACGGCTCTAGTCCAGCGGTTGTCTCCAAATCGCATTACATGTCCAGCCCTTCTGATTTTCGATGCCTTGGCAAACGAGACAGCATCCCTGATTCTGGAATAGCGACGGAGGTCAGAACTCCGGATTCCTTCTCTCACTTGAGTGAGGCATGATATTCTAAGCATAGCTCTTTCGATTCCTCTCTCTGGGTGACCCGAATGGCATTCTCATCCTGCTTTTCGTAGGGGCCCAGGTCTCTGAGGCGTATGTTAATGCAGGGAGAAAGGTGGAGTCAAAAGATGTGCCCGGAGCCGGAGGTTCTTTGTCCTTTTAGCTATTTCTTCGATGCCTTTGAAGGCATTCCATGCCGCTCTCTTCCTCCTGCGCAGCTCAGGTTTTAGGTCTTTCATCATGTTGATTTCTCGACCTAGGTACACATAACTGCTGCATTCAGAGATGTTTGTTCCATTGAGAGTGAATGGGGCCTCAGGAACTAGTTCATTCTTCATGAACATAGTTTTCTTTAGATTCAGCTGTAGTCCTATCTTTCCACATTCTCGGTCAAAGTCAGCCAGCATTTGTGCCGCTTGGTTAATGTTTGGTGTTATTAGAACGATGTCATCAAGCGGAGGTGGTGTAGTTGCCGACCATCTATCTTCACTCCCATTCCTTCCCATTCTAATTGTCTAACATCGCATGATGTTCTCGAGGGTGGCGCTGAAGAGTTTTGGTGAAATGGTATCACCCTGTCGAACCCCTCTCTTTCACATTAATGATCACTTCTTTGTAGAATGGTGAGATCCTGGTGGTGAATCCGAATACAGCTCACGAAGGATCTTGATGTATTGGGTTTGAACACCCCTGTTTGGCTAGGGCTTCAATGACTGCTTCAGTCTCAGAGACTTCAGTCTTCAGAGACTGAAGCAAAAGATAGAGATAGAGATACGTATAGATATAGATATAGATATAGATATAGATATAGATAGATATAGATATAGATATAGATACAGTTACAGATAGATATAGATATAGATATAGATATAGATATAGATATAGATATAGATATAGATATAGATATAGATATAGATATAGATATAGATATAGATATAGATAGATACCAATATCCAAGGTCAGGAAAATATGGATCAGGAGGTCTTGTCGACAGGTGGAATCTACCAGAAATGTGTGGGAGTCAAAGGTTAGGTAAGACAGAGAAGGGAGCAGTGTGCTAATAATCATCAAAAATGACAGTAACAGCCTAGAACTGAGCATTGAATATAGGCAAAAAGATACACATGATAACTTCTAAATGTATGTATTGCAATCCACAATGTGTAAGAAAAGGAAGAGAAAGAGAGAGAGAGAGAGAGAGAGAAAGAGAGAGAGAAGAGATAAAGAACTTGCCATAGAGGCAGGCTAGGAGGAGGGAGGAGGGAATCGAGGACATTGGTGGTGGGAAATGGGCAAAATGGGCACTGGTGGGGGATGGGTGCTGGAACACTGTATGACCGAAACCGGAACATGAACATCTTTGTAATTGTATATCTCATGGTGGTATAATAAAATATTTTAAAAAATCAGGTTGTTGCTTCATACAGCATATAGTTTATTATCTTATACTTTCGGAGGTTGGAAGTACCAAATGAGTCTCTCTCTACTAAAGTAGAAGGGCCAGCATATTTACATTTATTCTGTAGGGAAAAATCCATTTTCTCCTAAGGCTTCCCTGCATAGATTATTGACTCATGAGTACTTTTTAGTAATCAGATTTTTCTACCCTCTACTCCCATCATCTTCTCTTCTCCTTCTTTGATTATAAATCTGTCTACCTATAAGGATCCATGTCACTAAATTGAACTATCTAGAGAAGCCAATATCATCTTCCAACATCATGATTATTAACCATACATGCAAATGTTCTTTTGTTATGTAATGTAAGATATTTGCACATTCCAGGGGTCAGGTTGTGTACATCTATGAGATACCATTACTTTTCCTTCCATCAGAGGCATATTCACCAATGGTGCCTCTCTTTTTGTTAATTTTTTAATTGGACAAATTAAGATCTGTCCAATCTTGAAGTGGAAAGCAACACAGGACAGAAGTACTCAGGGAAAATGCCCTATTGGACAAAAAGAGAAAGAATTTACCTTAGCACAAGTTGTCAGTTAAAAAAAACTTTAACATAATTGCTTTCTCTGAGAAACTCTCTTGTGAAATTATTTTATTGCAATACATCAGCATCACTATTTTTTCAATCACCCAAACAATTACAGTAATTATTGTGTTCTGAAAACAGGGGCATGCTACTTGACTACTCTTCTAGAAACAATTTTACATTTCATTTTCCTTATGAGTATTGAGCTTGATAAAATTCATCTCCAAGACATTATGAAACTGGCAGCACCCATATGCTGTTATATTCTAGGGGAAGCCCCCTTAGAATATAGCAGCATCCAGGCATTCCTTTGAAGTGAACATTCCAAAGGAATGCCATGCACATTCCAAAGGAATGCCATGCAATCATCAACCATCCAGTTCCTTTGCCCTAATTAATGGAGGATTTTATAGTGAGACAACAGTATATAGCCCTTAGAACTTCAGACAGAAAAGCTGTTTGGGAAAAAAACTGTTTGGATATTGAAGATGTGATTTCCTAAATCATACTTAAATTCTGTTGATTGTCTCCTTAATCCCCCTTTCTTGCCAAACCTCATGCCAATTTGTTAAGGCAATATGATGCGTATTCCCAAATGACCTGATCCTTTTGGATGTGCACTAAATAGGCAGATTTCCAGGCACCTTATTCAGAATTTCTGGTTCTGAATCTTGGGAGGGACCTTGGAACATGTCTCAGTATGCATAACATAACTTGTGTACCCCAAGTGTTTTTTTCTATCAGCCAAAGGTGGGAAAGACTGATTTTATTATGGAAAAGCTGAGCCTGAAAAATCAGGCATATTTGGAAAATATATTTTCAAGTTTGTGAAGTTGGACACGCAGCTTAGCTCGTCCAGATCAGTACCCTGAATGAGTCCATCGGTGATCTGAAAAACTGGACAGGATCAGATGTGTGTCTGTAGTTCACTGTACACAGAGCCCAGAGCTCAATAATTATAAATTATCTTCTCTCCTGCCCTTCACACCTCTCCCCACAGTACATGCTGTGTTGTGATTTTTCACAGCTGGGGATATTGATGGACTCTGCAAATGTCATAGAATGACAACCAGTGACACTTGGTTAATCGCTTTGTTGAATATTCTCTACCTACCCAGTTGTTAGCTTCACCAGTAATTGCACAAGCTAGTGGGTTCCCCCTGCCACACAGCAGGAAATATGCACAAAGACTCCTGCTCCTTCGTAGCTCCCAGCAACACAGACATGTCAGACATTTTCCCAAACAGTTGTATCAGCTGTAGTTCGAGGAGATGTGGTGTTGTGCATGCATGTCTGTGTGTGTGAGAGAGAAAGAGAGAAAGACAGAGAGTGTGTGTGTGTGTGTGTGTGTGTGTGTGTTATCTGACAGGACTAAACCAGGAATTCTGTGACCTGTACATTTAGCAGGTGCTGATTAGCTAGACTTTAAGGTCACACTCGTTTTCTTTTTGGCAAGTTTATACTTCATGAAACACAATTCTTTTTTATTAGGACTTTAAGGAATCTTGGCCCTAAGAAAAAGAGGAAAGGTATTTCCTCTTCTATTTCTCCCTCCCCCTTTTAAACCACTGTTCTGGTCTTTTTCTCCATGACTTGATGGTAGTGAGTTCAGGGTGATGATCAGGCTCTTTACTAGGGCTCATGGAGCCAAGTATTGAAGTCAATAATTCCTCTTATTCTTCCCCTTGGAACCAAATGGTTTGGTGTCAAAAATATGGTCTTTAGACCAGTAGTGTCATCTGAGTACTTGTTATAAATGTGAATTCTGGGGTTTCAGCCCATACATACTGAATCAGAAATTCTGAAACTAAAGTCCAGAAATCCCTTGTTTAAAAGCTTTAAGTTATTTAAATTAATTTTCATTTGAGATTCATCATCGTATAACCATTTCCTATCAACCATTTCCTGTAAGCAACCTTGAGATATATCCAGTTTTTAGTGGCTTATGTTTTACTCACCTGACTATAGAATGGCGACTAATCTTTCTGACCATCCCAGTTTATTTATTTCTCCCTCCTTTCCTCTAGCTTCATTCTTTCTATTCTTACCAAGTCCCTGTGTCACTCCTCACACCTCCTCTATCAAACTTTAGTTTTTATGACCACACCTGGAAGTACTCAGAACTTACTCCTTACTCTACCCTCAGAGATCACTCTTTGAAGGGCTTGGAAACCACATGGGATACCAGGGATCGATCTTGGGGTTGGCTGGAGGCAAGGCAAGTGCCACTGTCCTATCTCTGCAACTCCTCTGTCAAAATTAGCATCCACCTGAGAGATCATCTAAGCCAAGGGGTGGAGAGGGTGACAGCGGTGTGACAGCGGTGTCCTCTCAATTGTGAGAATTCTGAGTCAGTAGTAGTGGACTCCCTAGAATGCTATGTTGAGCAGGGCTCTGAGATCCATTCCAGGTTCAAAGAAAAGTATGCCATGAAAGATTGGGAATAGCACTATAGAGTTTTAAAGGGAGATACCATCAAAGCAGGAATAAGAGCCTTCCCTGACCTCAGCTACCCATAGCCTCACTTTAAGTCAAAAGAATGGGGCACCTTTATCAAGGTGCAACGAGTCTAAAATGGAGTAAGGAAAGCCTCTTCAATAAGTGGTGTTGGGAAAACTGGGCAGCGACATGTCAAAAAATGAATTTGGACCTGTGTCTAACACCATGCACAAAAAATCAGATCAAAGTGGATTAAAGATCTCAATATCAGACTTGAATCCATAAAGTACATTGAAGAAAATATAGGAAAAACCCTCCATGACATTGAAGCTAAAGGCATCTTCAAAGATGAAACATCTCTAACAAAGCAACTAGAAGAAAAGATAAATATATGGGACTACATGAAACTAAAAAGCTTCTGCACCTCAAAAGAAACAGTGACTAAGATACAAAAGCAGTCCACAGAATGGGAAAGAATATTCACCCAATACTCATCTGATAAGGGGTTAATATCCAGGATATATCAGGCACTGGTAGAACTTTACAAGAAGAAAACAAACAACCCCATCAAAAAATGGGGAGAAGAAATGAACAGAAACTTCAGCAAGGAAGAAATTGAATGGCCAAAAAACATATGAAAAAATGCTCATCATCACTAATCATCAGAGAGATGCAAATCAAAACAACAATGAGATACCACTTTACACCACAGAGACTGGCACATATTCAAAAGAACAAGAACAACAAGTGCTGGCGTGGGTGTGGGGAAAAGGGGACACTCATCCATTGTTGGTGGGAATGCCGGCTGGTACAGCCTTTCTGGAAAACAATATGGACATTCCTCCAAAGACTAGAAATTGAACTCCCATTTGACCCAGCCATACCACTCCTGGGAATCTACTCTGGGAAACCAAAAATACGCAGCGGAAACACCATCCCTACTTTTATGTTCATAGCAGCATTATTCACAATAGCCAGAATCTGGAAGCAACCAGAGTGCCCGAAAATCGATGACTGGATAAAAAAGCTTTGGTACATCTACACAATGGAATACTATGCAGCTGTTAGGAAAAATGAAGTTATAAAATTTGCCTACAAATGGATGGACATGGAGAAGATTATGTTGAGCGAAATTAGCCAGAAGGAGAGAGACAGTTACAGAATGACTGCATTTATCTGCATAACATAAATATATAGGTACATATTATGATACCAATATCCAAGGTCAAGTGAAACATACATCAGGAGGTCCTGTCAAAGGTGGAAATTATCACAAACGTGTGGGAGTCAGAGGCTAGGTAAGACAGAAAATGGAACAGTGTGCTAACAATTGTGAGGGTACTAATGCCAACCTAGAACTGAGCATTAAATAGAGGCAAAAGGATACACATGACAACCCTTTAATGTATGTTCTGTAATCCATAGTCTGGAGAGGAAAGAAAAGAGAAAGAGAGAGAAATGGAAAGAAATAAAGAACCTGCCATGGAGGAGGGCTGGGGGGAGGGGGAGGGAACCGGGGACGTTGGTGGTGGGAGATGGGCACTGGTGGCGGGATGGGTGCTGCTACACTGTATGACCAAAACCCAAATATGAACTTTTTAATTGTATATCTTTGTAATTGTAAAAATAAAAAATTAAAAAAAAAAAAGAATGGGGCCAGAGAGCTCAAATGACTTATCTCAATCAGCCTTATAATGAGTGGGTTAGCTGCAACTTAAAAATCAGAAGTGATACACAACTCTCTTCTCTAAGACCGCATGTGCTTTCTTTTGTACCTTCATTCTCTTACTCTTGGTTCTCAACCCAAATTTTATTCTTATAGACATTTTGCTGGCCATAAACTGATTAACCTCCACCACACATGAGTTAAGGAAATTCAGGCTATACACAAATAGGTTCATCTCCTTATCAGTGAGGAGAGAGGATACATAGAAGTAAGTGCCCCATAAATGTACCATTAATTTCAACCTGCCAATCTCTTTTACAAGGTGAAAATAAACATGTTTCTCCTCCTTTCACTTTCCTTTTACCTTCCTTTCTTCTTTCCTTTCTTCCTTTATTCCTTCCTTTCTGTTCCTCCCTCCCTTTCTTTTTCTTCTTTTTTCCTTCCTTCATTTCTGAAATTTTTTTCACTAGGCTCTTAGGAAGACC
This sequence comes from Cryptotis parvus, assembly GCA_021461705.1. Classification (NCBI taxonomy): domain Eukaryota; kingdom Metazoa; phylum Chordata; class Mammalia; order Eulipotyphla; family Soricidae; genus Cryptotis; species Cryptotis parvus. Next base: position 2,705 of record JAJIBD010013647.1, on the reverse strand, counting down.
AGGAATTTTACAGGCACTGATATACAGCAATTAATAAGACACACACACAAATAAATAATCCGTTCCCTGTGGGCCTTGAATTTAATAAGGGAGACAGAAAGTAAATAATTCATCAGAATATATATCCTGTCCAATGGTGATAAGTCTTGTGGAGAAAAATTAAGCAGGCAGAAAAGCAAGGGGAACAGAGTGGGAGCAGCTGTCATGAGAATCATCAGGAAAATTCTCACAGGAACAAGTAATACAACTCTGTAGGAAGGAAGGGAGAAAACCCTCTTAACCAGTAAAATTAAAGCTCATGGCAAAGAGAATGCAAATACAAAGTGAGATATTCAAATGTGAGGAAGATGCTATCACATAGGGTACAGAAGGGGAGGGGCGTGAGGGGGTGTGTGATGGTCAGTGCCATTAGGAAATTGCTAGTAGGCAGCATGTCCACCATTAGGAGATTTAAAATATTTTCCAGTTCTGTACAAGGTCTGGCAACTCTCTTAATCTCCCAGACCTAAGTTAGATCCCTTTCCCAACGTTCTTTTCTCCGAGAATTTCCCACTTAACCATGTCATTTTCCTTTCATACTATGTGAGCCCACTTCATAAACTTATCTACAGTGTTTCCTGCCTCTCTGCCTCCCACACTGCTTGTTTTATAAAGCTTGGGACTGGAGAGATTGTCCAGCAGGTAGGGCTCTTGCATTGTGCGTGGCTGATCCAGGTTCACTATCCAGTATCACATATGGTCTCCCTGAGCACCACCAGGAATAATTCCTGAGTGCAGAGCCAAGAGAGACCCTTGAGCACTGCTGGGTATGGCCCTCAAAACTAAAAAATAAATAAATAAAGCTCACATGACCTTTTTCTTTGAAATCTTTCCCAGCTTTGGCAACTAACATTCATCTGTATGGTCGAGGTTGGATCCTTAAATCCAGGATTGCATAGAGACCCTTGGAGATAATTCATTATTTGCACACTCAGCCCATGCCTAGAGGTCAATGATATCTACCTCTGGGGGACATGGTCTTCTTTCTTCTACTTTTTTCCCAATGAAGAGTGACTGCTCTATGAACACGTGTGGCTTTGATGGGGTTTCCAGACAGTGGAAAACGTCTTAGCTAACAAATATCCCAGACTGGTACCACTAATCTCTAGTTAGTGATAGAATAATTTCCTGGAAGCAGGAGGCGAATGCAGAGAAAATACATACTGCTGTAACTGTACTTTCTTTCTAGGAATATCCTCAAAATACTTCCCAAAGAATTTGTTATCTGCGGCACAGACATGTGGGAAGACAGATGATAATGTAGTCTCAGAAGCACACAGGATGGGAAGCTAAATGTGTCTTCAGTGCCTTCCCTCTCTATGCTTTTATTATCAGTTCTGGTATAGCTCCTATGTTTCCAGTATTGTCTTTCACACCATCCTCATACTCCCTCCACCTCATAAGGTCACTCAAGATTGCCCATTATGAATCTCTGCAGAAACTTCCTATCTAGGAAGTATTTGACTATGCCTCTTTCTAGATGATGTCTCCCATACCCTGACCCATCCCTGATAGTTTTGGTGGTAACAAAACTGTTCATATAAACTAATGGACTTTAGGGTCGACATGATCAATATGCTTTTTACCTCAAAATAGCTGTCATCTGGGGCCAGAGTCATAGCACAGAGGGTAGGGCATTTGCCTTGCATGTAGCCAACCTGGGCTTGATCCTCGGCATCCCATATGGTCCCCCCAAGCACTGCCAGGAGTACTTCCCTAAGTGAAGAGCCAGGAGTAACACCTGAGCATCACCAGGTGTGTCCCAAAATTTATATATATATATATATATATATATATATATATATATATCTGTCATCTAACCTTGCTCCCACATCCCTGTGGTGGATACTCCAGACCTCCAAAGCTAAATATTCTAAGAACAGGGATCTCTTGGGTGAGGAGGGGGTACTTCCTTTAAGCCCTATCATGAAACCTCTTTATCTTTTGTAAAATCAATCTGGTTTTTATTCAAATAAGAAAGCTTGCCATTCCATAGTGAAGCTTATCTTCCCAAATTGTTATATAAATGAATAATCTCTGGACCATGTAAAGCCCTCTCTATTTCTCTTTAGCCTGTGACTATGCATTGTGACCAAAAACAAAGAGCCTATCTGTAATACAAAGTAAAAATGGAGGATCAGAGAACTTGGATCTAATCCTCTTAACCAATGGATGCCTGTCTTTGGAGCAGACATATAATTTCACTGAATCTCTGTTTTATCATCTGTAAAACAGATTACAAGATAAGCCTTTCAAGATCATTTCTCCAAGAACTCTCCTGTAGATTCATACAGGAAAGGGCAGCAATTCTCTCAGACAGAAAGTTGCTAAGATGGATCTGATCTCCTCCAAAATGCTTTTACACCTCATCCTGCTTCTGTTCCCACAGTGCTCTGTCCTTACCTTTATCACAGAGAGAATTCAACTCTATCATAACTAGTGATGTCTTTCCTCCTTCCTCCTCCTCTGTACACACTTTATTTCCCACCCCCACCCCACAAGTTTATAAGTTTCTAGGAAAACAGGCAGCATGCCTTGTAGTCTTTATTCCACTAGCATTTAACATGTTATCTAGCCCATAGTACTTGCCAAGTAAATCACTTGTATCACTTGTCTTCCCATTGTTCATCGATTTGGTCTAGCAAGCGCCAGCAAGGTCTCCATTC
>JAJIBD010013646.1:0-22741 GCA_021461705.1 Cryptotis parvus | reverse complement strand
TGCAAATTAAAACTGTACTGAGATACCATTTAAAAAAAATCCACTTGGTGTAATCCTAGACTTTGAAAATGCTTTTTCCCCTCAAAAGGTCTTAGGAAAAATGTCCTTTTTAGAGTTTGCTTTGGGGCTGTATATTAGCACAATGTCAGTTAATGGTAAACTGCCCACACCCACCCATCTTGTTAATGCATCTGCCTTTTGAGTTGGCTGTTAATCCCAGGATTTTAGTGTGTGTCACATCTTCTCTTGGGTCACAATTTCTACCTTGCCTGTTGGTCCTGCTGAGGTTACAGTTACACCACCTGTATCTGGTGATAGGTTCTGGAAATAATAAGAGGAGCTGGGAAGAGCCTTAGTGGCATCAGGAATGCTTTGCACGGCAGCCACGAGATGGGTAGTTCATGGTATATGCCCTATAGTGAGAGTAAACAGCTTCAGTAAGGGAGGAGGACGGGTGCCTGTATGGGCCAAGATTTCACAGTATTTTCCCTCCACCCATCTCTGTCACTGGTCCCTGCTAGTCTACTCTCCTCTAAAACTCTTGTAACTAACTGCTTCTGCTTCTTTGATGTTCTTACCTTGAAGATGCGAGTCCTGTGTCTTCCTAGAATCTTTGGATTTGGGGGACGCTGGTCCCCTCGCTGTCGGCATCTCTCCTTCCCTGTACTCACTGCCACACTGCACTGCAGTCCACACTCCGGTCTCCTGCCTTGCCGTTCCTCCTCAGCATGATCATTATCCAATCATTTCCACTAATTTTACTTATTTCCATTCTTCATCTGTTTCTCTCATTCTAGTGTAAAGACTCACTCTAGTGAAGATATGGATTCGTGTCTGTTTGGGGCTCACTAGCAAATTGCAAATGTTCAGTTTCTGTTTGTTGAACACATGAATCAAATATAGATTACTTTATGGATGCAAAACCTCACCATCTCTCTTTCTCTTTCTCTCCTCTCCTTTTTTCCCTTCTGGGGCAATACACAGAGGTATTTGTGGCTAGTCTGGTTCAGTGCTCCCTGGTTCAGTCTGATTCAGTTGCTCCCAGCAACACTTGGAGGAACTTGTACCAGGGATGGAATCCTAGGCTGCCGTATGTAAAATATACCCTCAAGTTCTTTGAACTATTTTCTTGATCTCAAGGTTTCACCGTTTTTATGCCCGTGGAAGAAAATATGGCTCCTAGACAATAACTCATCAATTCTGAAACTCAGAAACATTGTTGATTTTTCTGTTATTTCTTCCACATATACCCAGTTTCTGCTATTTCCACAGTTCAGTGATTAGAGTGAGGCTAATGCTGTCATGTGCTTTCTCATTTAACATAAAACTCTTTTTTTACATTTATTTATTTATTTTTTGACAATTACAAAAATGTTCATGTTTGGGTTTCAAGCCATACAGTGTTCTAGCACCCATCCCTCCACCAGTGCCCACCTCCCACCACCATGTCCCAGATACCCTCCCCTCTCCTAGCCTGCCTCCATGGCGGGTTCTACATCTCTTTACTCTCTTTCTCTTTCTCTCTCTCTCTCTCTTTTCTCTCTTCCCTCTCTTACATGTTGTGGATTATAATAGACTTTCGACAATTATTGGTCCACTGTTCCTTTCTCTGTCTTACTTAACCTCTGCTCCCACACATTTGTGGTAGTTTCGAGCCTCCTGATCCACATTTCGCCTGACCTGGATATTGGTATCATAATATGTACATATATGTATATATATATGTATATATATACATATTTATGCCATGCAAATAAATGCAGCCATTCTATATCTGTCTCTCTCCTTCTGGCTAATTTCACTCAACATGATTCTCTCCAGGTCCATCCATTTATAGGCAAATTTCATAACTTCATTTTTTTCTAACAGCTGCATAGCATTCCATTGTGTAGATGTACCAAAGTTTCTTTTTTCCCCCCAAATTTTATTACACCATCCTAGACATACAACTGCAAGATGCTCATGCAGAGTTCTGGTTCTGCAGTGTTCCAACACCCAACCCTCCACCCAAACCCCATCTCCCATTACCAATGTCCCCACCTCCCTCCCCCTCCCTCACCTCAACTACTTGGCGGGTTCTGCATGTCCTCTCTCTCCTCCCTATCTCTCCCTCCCACCAAAATTTCCTGCACATCGTGGAATGCAGTGGATTAAAGGACATCCCTGTTTCCACTATTTTGATGAACCGCGTGGGCCAAAAGCGGCCGCGCGACCTGGGCCTCGAACTGGTTTTGCTCTGTCAATCTGGTCGTGAGGCAGTGTTCCAGCGTCCGGACAGCAAAGGTGGTGGCTAGTGTGGTGGGCGAGTCTCATCCGGCTGCTTCCGGGACCCCCAGAGGTGATGGGCCCTCCCAAAACCCATCTGCCCTCCTGAGAGCCCCATGGTCAGCTTAGCCGGGGCGGGGGGGGAAGCGGAGTTCCAGCTTCCCCAGGCGTGTCCAAGGCCCGCATGCTATGATGTACCAAAGTTTCTTTATCCAGTCATCAATTTTCGGGCACTCTGGTTGTTTCCAGATTCTGGCTATTGTGAATAATGCTGCTATGAACATAAAAGTAGGGATGGTGTTTCCGCTGCGTGTTTTTGGCTTCCCAGGTTATATTCCCAGGAGTGGTATGGCTGGGTCAAATGGGAGTTCAATTTCTAGTCTTTGGAGGAATGTCCATATTGTTTTCCAAAAAGGTTGTACCAGTCGACATTCCCACCAACAATGGACGAGTGTCCCCTTTACCTGCAACCACACCAGCACTTGTTATTCTTGCTCTTTTGGATATGTGCCAGTCTCTGTGGTGTGAAATGATATCTCATCATTGTTTTGATTTGCATCTCTCTGATGATTAATGATGATGATCATTTTTTCACATGTTTTTTGGCCATTCAAATTTCTTCCTTGTTGAAGTTTCTGTTCATTTCTTATCCCCATTTTTTTGATGGGGTTGGTTAACATAAAACTCTTGAACAATCAGTCATAGAACTCTAGGGCTGGAGATATTAGCACAGATTGTAAGTCACTGACTAGCCTTGCATGCATCTGACTCTGGTTCAGTCCTCAGCACTGCCAGGAGTTATTCCTGAGCACAAAGCCAGGAACAGCCTCTGAGTACAGTATGTGGCCCCAATTCCCACAAAAAGAATTCCAGGCTTATATATTCAAGCTACCCCAAGCTCCCACCCCAAAGAATTCTAGGTTCATATCTCCAAACTAAGTGCAATGATGATATTGAAGTAGAACCAAAACATTTAAGATATCTAGTGAGAAATTAGATTCTTGTTATATTAGCCTGCTATCAGAATACAGCAATAGTGAAGTTCTAAAATGATCGGTAATCATGTACCAAGTAAATGTTTATAAGGACTGTGGCACTGAGGAAAATGGAAATTAAGGAGACTCAGTTGTTTAGCATAATCTATTTGCAATGTTTTCACTAATATTTTATGACTCAAATGCAGGCTATTTGGAATTTTCCATCTCTCTTTGATTGCAGTCTGTCAGGTTTTGACATTTCTTAATGGCTCTGCTGACCTCTTTTCTGGCTTTCTTTTGACATATAGCCCGAACTGCTGGTCACTCTTGTGTGATTCACTAATATGAAGGGGGATAATCTTGAGATTAAAAAAAATGTCAGGAGAACAAGGCTTGTCATGGGAAGCGAGCTTTTGAAATCAGATCAGAAACCAGATCAAATCAGAACTGCAATGCATGGAATGAAACCTAGCTGTGGCTTCTGGAGACTGTGCTCCGGGCTCACGGCTCTCAGAAGTTTGTAATAAAACTGGTTGCAATGGTGTGGATATTGGCCTCAGTTACAGATAAAAGCATTTGAAACTGGGCTTTAGTCATGGATTGTCAAATGCGTTTTTGGACTTAGTAAGCTGGTCTGTCACGTCTTATCTATAAATAATTCTTGTTCTGGATTACAGTGATGAAAACCCCAGGCTTGAATACCAGAGAAACTACTGGGAAGAAGAGGGTTTTTGTGATGATTTATTTTTGGTCTAGTAAAATCAAACCATTTTAGAAGAGGTTGAACAAACCAATATGTAATGTTTACAAAATACTGTGCTTTCTGTATTTTGTTCAAAGTACTTTTGTTGCTATTGTTGTAGTCTAGGTAACATGGTGCTGACTTTTATGTTTGCTTTTTTTAATTTAAAAAATTTGTTGTTTGTCTTTGGGCCACATTCAGCTGTGCCCAGGGATTACTTCTGGCAGTGCTCCTGGGACCATATGTGGTGCCAGGACTGAATCTGGGCTAAGTGCAAGGCAGGCACCCTACTGTACTGCCTCTCCGGCCCCTGACTTTATGGTTTTGATGTATAGAGTTACTACAGCTTTGCTGCCACTCACCCATATATGTCACTTCTGGTTCACCTCTTCCTCTCAACAACTCATCCCCCACACTCTGCAATTTCAGTTACCGCAAACCAAAGGTTGCCATTGGTCAATGTCGTCAATTCCTTTGTTTGCCTTTTCTATATATACAGCAGATGAGTGAGGTCACAAAGTATTTGTTCCTCTCCTTCGGCTTCACTTCATGAAAACGATTTCTCTAACTGTAAAACTACCCATGCTGTAAGAATATTATATATAAACCTCTGCCTCCACAGGATATTATAATTTTCATAAAATGAGGGATTAGGACTCCTTTTTGAGGTGTTGACTTCATAACTTGCTGAAAAGCTTCACATAAGGAAGGAAAATAACAAGTATAAAAGTTTATAATTGAAGACTCTTTCCATTCTAATTGCTCGGCATTACCAGAGAAATGTATAAAGAAGTGAAGAAAAAGTTTATTTCTTAAGTTACCAGTTGAAGTCAATAATTTGTAGTATCGGTGTTTCTAATGCATTAGTATTTAAAAATTTCAATACTAATAGGTAATTTTTTGCTAGTCTGATATTTGGGAGGAAAATCATTACCACCCTTAGTAGTGAGTCTGAATAAAGCCTTTGGGGAGGGGATACCACATGTGTTTTTATCAGTAGTTTTGAACTAGACATAAGTGTCGGGGGAACACCCGGGGGGTCCCCGACAGTGTCAGGACAGATGTTCTCTTCCACCTTCGAGGACGCCGGGAGAACAGATGAAAACTCACGAGTCGGTGCAGTTCCAAAAATGGCTTTTAATAGTACAAAAGCTCTTCCACAGCACTCCAATATAATGAACAAACTCTAGCTCTGGTCTGAACTTAGACCATACAAAAGAGCCTAAGTCTCCCACCAAAGAGAAAGGATCTCACCGAGCTGAGTCCTACCCAGAAGAAGAGCAAAAGGCCAAAGAGCAAAAACCAAAAGCAAAAGCCAAAAGCCGCAAGGCTGAGGAGCCAAAACCGAAAGCTAAAAAGGCCCAAAACCGGAGCGATAGCCCAGCAGGTAAGGCATTTGCCTTGCCGCGGCCAGCCTGTGCTGGCCTGGGTTCCATCCCCGGTATCCCATATGGTCCCCCAAGCACTGCCAGGAGAAATTCCTGAGTGCAGAGCCAGGAGAAACCCCTGAGCATTGCCGGGTGTGACCCAAAAAAGCAAAATAAATAAATAAATAAATAAATAAATAAATAAATAAATAAATAAAAAAAATAAACAAATAAATAAAAGGCCCAAAAGGCGAAAAGTGAAGGGGCCTCAAGTCAGCCCCTATGTACACCAAAGTAATCCAATCGGGAGGGTCATGTCAACAAAGAACTCTAAACAGAGTGTAGTGCCACACCCTATTGCAGGTATAAACAAAGGTTATGCCAAGGTCTAATCCTTTCTACCAAGATTATCTCTTATGTAAAACATTGGAGAGAGAGAGGGGCTGATATAAAGTAATACATCTTAACTTCATGAGCTTCATGTAATCTAGATGGTACCCACAAGGTCCTTCTTATTATTATCTGCACCAGGGTGATTCTGAGTATCTTGTTCTCGTGTACCAAAAGGGTCACACTCTCCTGCTTAGAGCAAACTAGTATGATCCTTCCTATAGTCTTCCTATAGTCTCAGCGTAGCCAGGGTGGTAGACTCCTGGTAAATTCTAACTGTCCCACGCTGGGTGCAGTGGGTATAAAGAGGAGCTGTGCCCAATCTAGAAAACATAGAAGTCTTAGTAGATGGTATAAGTCAGAAGTTATTCAATCAAGGTGACTTCTGTAAGTGCCACACCCTCTAGCAGTGTTTACATAGAAGAGAGGTCTCATTAGAACTAACCTTGGCTTAAGTAGATTAAGCTGGGAGTGAGCAAAACAACAAAACTCCCAGAATAGCTAAACACATAAGCCTTCCTACTTCCTGTCGTGAAATTTATATAGAAGTCAGATATCTCAGCTTCCTTCAGTCACCAAATATTGAAAGCACATCAGACACCAAGTTGGAAGAGTGACACATCTAAGGATTTTTTTTCAAATAGGAACCACAACCGAGCTCATTTAGTCAATAAATATTTCCCAAGTACCCACTTTTTGTGGGAGGTAGGCTGAGGGAGAGTCTTTGTCTTTTAAAAAGAACAGTATGCTTTTCCTTTAGACCAAGAGAAGCATCTGGAGTCACCCAAATATTTCAAAGATTAAGGCCTACTGTATCTAAAAAAACATTCTTTAAGAAAAACATAATTTCAACTTAATATTTCATGTGGCCCCTCAAATCCAGATAATTCGTTGGCTCTCAGATCCTAAAATCCCCAATGCCAATGTTGCAAAAGATGGTTCTAAGAAGAAGGATTATTTTTGTGTGATAAAAGTACTATGCCATAAAATTTATAATACTAACTTATCATGGTATGTAAATAGTTCAATGGCGTAGTTCGAAGTGTATAAGTCAGTGGTATTAGGAATATTCACATTGAACTGAGAGATATCTCAAAGGACTAAGTGCTTATTTTGCATGTGGGAGACCCACGGTTGATCCCTGGCATAGCATGGTACCCTGAGCACCCCCAGGAGTGGTCAGAAATAGCCAGTCAACACTGGCCTCCATCTCCAGAATTTCTTCTTTCTTTCTCTCTCTTTCTTTCTTTTCTCTCTCTCTCTTTCTTTCTCTCTCTCTTTCTTTCTCTCTCTCTTTCTTTCTTTCTCTCTCTCTTTCCTTCCCTTCCCTCCTTCCTTCCTTCCTTCCTTCCTTCCTTCCTTCCTTCCTTCCTTCCTTCCTTCCTTCCTTCCTTCCTTCCTTCCTTCCTTCCTTCCTTCCGTCCTTCCTGTCCTTTCCTTCCTCCTTCCTTCCTTCTTCCTTCCTTCCTTCCTTCCTTCCTTCCTTCCTTCTTCCTTCCTTCCTTCCTTCCTTCCTTCCTTCCTTCCTTCCTTCCTTCCTTCCTTCCTTCCTTCCTTCCTTCCTTCCTTCCTTCCTTCCTTCCTTCCTTCCTTCTTCCTTCCTTCCTTCCTTCCTTCCTTCCTTCCTTCCTTCCTTCCTTCCTTCCTTCCTTCCTTCCTTCCTTCCTTCCTTCCTTCCTTCCTTCCTTCCTTCCTTCCTTCCTTCCTTCCTTCCTTCCTTCCTTCCTTCCTTCCTTCCTTCCTTCCTTCCTTCCTTCCTTCCTTCCTTCCTTCCTTTCCTTCCTTCCTTCCTTCCTTCCTTCCTTCCTTCCTTCCTTCCTTCCTTCCTTCCTTCCTTCCTTCCTTCCTTCCTTCCTTCCTTCCTTCCTTCCTTCCTTCCTTCCTTCCTTCCTTCCCTTTCCTTTCTTCTTTCCTTTCTCTCACCTGGCAATGCTCAACTCTTCTGTTTTTTTCACTCAGGAATTATTCTTGTTGGTACTCAGGGGAGGGGAGGGTAACCATATGGGATGCCCAGGATTGAACCTTAGTTGGTTGTGAGCAAGGTAAACACCCTGCCTGAGCTATCTCCAGTCTTAGGCAATCACCTTTAATCTCATTATTTTTTCCCCAGACATTTCTCCTCACATAGAAACATGTTTATATATACACATAAACAAATGGTGCTCATATCTCAGACATTCCAACAATTTGTAACAAAATTAAGACAACACATTTATGCTGATTCTTAATATATTGTGGCTATTTTCCTGATCTGCCATAACAAGCATAAGAAAGCCTTTCAATCATATTGAAAAAGACTGAAATACTTAAGTGAAAAAGTGTGAAAATTATAACATGATGAATAATGAGAAAAGCAACTCTCAATTTCACACAAGAAGACATTATTCACTTTCGCAGATGGCATTTTTTTGTAGGACACCCAAATAGTTTATGAAAAGTATGGCATTAACACATAAAAAGCATACAGCTAGGAGCAAAAAACTTTTACTCAACAGCTTTGCTGAATAAGCAGGATTTTATTATAGATCATTTACAGTCATTTAAAGTGGAACCAGGAGACAACAGGCTTGGTGATGTTGTCTCAGAATTATTCCACCCCAGTGGGTTCTGTCCTCCTGGAACGCAGCAAGAAAAGTCTGGAAAAGGTCAGATGCTGAACATTTCATTACAGACAGTGGATTTTTATTTTTTTTTAATTTTAGCACTTTGTTTTGGAATCCACTTTGTGATGTCACTTTATTATTTTATTTTACTTTATTTTATTTTCACTTTTTGGATCACACCCGGCAATGCTCAGGGGTTATTCCTGCACTCAGGAATTACTCCTGACTGTGCTTGGGGGACCATATGGGATGCCTGGATCAAACCCGGGTCATCTGTGTGGAAGGCAAATGCCCTATCTGCCGTGCTGTCTCTCCAGCCCCACGACTGCCATTTTATTTTTATATATTTTTAATCTTTTATTATTTTTATTAATATTTTATTATACCATAGTGAGATATACAATTACAGTGTTGTTCATGTTTGGGGATTTCTGTCACACAGTGTTCCAGCACCTTGCCCTCCACCAGTGTCCATTTCCCACCACCAATGTCCCCAACTCCCTCCCCCTCCACAGCCTGCCTCCATGGCAGGCTCTTTATCTCTTTTCTCTCTCCCTCTCTCTCTTTTCCTTCTTTTACATATTGTGGATGGCAATACATACACTTAGAGGCCATCATGTGCATTTTTTTGGCCTGTATTTAATGCTCAGTTCTGGGTTGGCATTAGCCCTTTTGACATTTATTCACACATGTTCCCTTCTCTGTCTTACCTAATCTCTGATTCCCACACGTTTGTGGTAATTTCCACCTTTGGTAAGACCTCCTGATCCACGCTTCACCTGACATTGGATTTTGGTATCATAATATGTATATATATTTATGTCATGCAAATAAATGCAGTCATTCTATATCGCTCTCTTTCCTTCTGACTAATTTCACTCAACATGATTCTTTCCATGTCCATCCATTTATGGCAAATTTCATAACTTCATTTTTCCTAACAGCTGCATAGTATTCCATTGTGTAGATGTACCAAAGTTTCTTTATCCAGTCATCAGTTCTCGGAATACTGGTTGTTTCCAGGTTCTGGCTATTGTGAATAGTGCTGCTATGAAAATAAAAGTGCGGATGGTGTTTCTGCTGTGTGTTTTTGACTTCCCAGGGTATATTCCCAGGAGTGGTATGACTGGGTCAAAAGGGTGCTCAATTTCTAGTCTTTGGAAGAATGTCCATATTGTTTTCCAGAAAGGTTGTACCAGCACGACTGTCATTTTAAGCATCCATTTTCCTTTCTTCAAAGAGGAACCCTTGAGCTGGTCCAACCCTGGATTCTTACTCAATATTACTCTATATTAGAATATTATGTCCCCAGGAGCAAACTTTCATGTATGTTTACTTTACATACATGAATTTTGTAAACCACAACCAGCAAACGTTAAATTACTATCTCAGAGGTAATATCAGCTGACTCTGTCACTTTGGGGATATTTATTATGACTATTATATTTTGCATCCAAAGCATAAGTGGTGTGCTCTTTTGTAATCACAAATTATATGTTTAACTTTGTTTCCATTTATTCTTTTATGGACATATAAACATACATATATTTAAGTACTAATGTTCTTACCACATATAGTATTATGTTCCAAACCTCTTGGCTAACATTCATAGTTATTTTTGACTAATTATATTCATTTTGTTATTTTGTTTGTTTTGCTTTGGTGGTGCTCAAACTACTCCCAGCTCAGTGCCCAAGGGCAGCTCCTGGCAATGCTCAGTATCGAATCCCAGTGTCCGCCTTGCAAAGCATGCAATCCAGCCCTTCACATGATTACTAAGATCCTGATTATAGTCTTTTCCCTGCTTTAGCATGTGCAAATGACAAAATTGTATTGCATATTAAACATATAGTGATTAATTGAAATACTAATCCATTGTGAAAGTTTTACCCAACTAAGTTAACAAACACATTTGTCACCTCACATATCTACCTTAGTGTGAGACCACTTAAGTTCTACCATTAGCAAATTTCAGTTAAACAATAGTTACTGTGCATGCACCATGTTAGAAAAATTATATACACACATAGCTGTATACATACATATACATACATACATACATACATACATACATACATATATATATACATATATAATATCACTTCCAATAGTACCTGGATGTCCATAATAGCACTAAGTAGATCCAACTTTTAAAAATGTCCTTATTTACTTTCAACATCCAGTTCCAGTCCAAAGTGATCATTTCCAACTAAAAAGGATATACCCAAAAAAGGATATACCTTATAACCTTTAAGTATCTATATTTTTAAACCATAAGGCTCAAAAGGAGAGAGGGAGAAAGAGAGGGAGGAGAGAGAGAAGAAAAATGCCTGTCATAGAGACAGGCAGTGGAAGTGGAGACAGGAGGGAAACTAGGGACATTGGTGTTGGGAGATGTGCACTGATGAAGGATGGGTGTTGGAACATTGTATGACTGAAATTCAATCATGGACAATTTTATAGCTGCATATTTTACAGTGATTCAATAAAAAATAAATAAAATTTGAAAACATCACAACTTTCCCTTTATTAGACAGAATTTTTATGTACCTACTCATCTTTCTTCCTCAATAATCTTTGCCCTTAACTAATAATAATTTTTGAAAGACAGGTATACTTATTAGAAATGCTTTCTTGAAGAAATAGAATCTTTATCCATACCTGCCAAGCCTGGGGCCTCACATGCACCTCCTGTGGGTGTGGATAAGGGTGTTCTGTTGAAAGAATAAATAACAAGTAGAATTTCTGTGTCAGGGAATCTGCGGGTAAAGCCAGGACAGCTTTGGCTGACTCCCAAAGTTAGCTCCCAGACTAATGTTTTAATAGGTAGGGCTTTGGTTCTAAGGGGCATTTGAGACTGAGAACATGTAACAGTACCTTCCTTTGGGGCACCCCCCCATGCTCACCACTCTCTCCCCCTGCTGGGGCTGACACTGGCATTTGACTCCTGAGTGCAGTTCACCCTGGAGATCAAGCTCCCATCCTTAAAGTTTTCTTTTCTGGGGGTGCTCTCCTCTCTTGTTTGTTTCCTCCTGTTCTTGCTCTGCACCAGAGCATGGAATGCCTCTCTAGTATCTGTCTGAGCCTAATATCTACTGCATGCGCCAATTAGGTTTCAAGTGCACAGTGTAACGCTTCTCCCAGCCACTTAACTGACTCCATCCTTCCCCATATGATCTCACCAAGTTTAATGGCCTTAAATCATACCATGTGTGATGCCTCCAAAACCTGTTACTCCAGCTTTAACTCTCCTCTGAGATCAGACTTAACACTGCAATTGTCTACTTCAGGTCTCATTTTAGATATCAGGATCTCAAATTAATGTCATTGAAATGAAGGCTCCTCTCTAACACACAGCTCTCTCCTCATCCCAACAATGTTTTCAACAACTGTATAATCCAGTCTACAGAAGTGGAAAAAGATGTAAGATCCACCCTTGATTCCTATCTTCTTATGCAAATCAACTGGATCTTCAGAAAGTACCATTGTGTTATCATTACTGGGCACCATGGGCCTCCCAAGTGGAAGGCGGGTAGCATTCACTTCTACCTGGTCCAACCGAAGTTCATTTTCTTCCACCCACTTTTATTCTCCATCTAGAACTGCCCAGAAGATCTGTTCAAAAGTACAAATTACGAGACTCCCTTATAAACAACCTCAGTGGTTTTCAATAACCCCGGAATCACATCCAAGTTTATTATCATGACAAACATAACTTTTCTGCATCTTGTCCATTAAGTTATGGGATGTTTGGCTGGAGTGATAGCATGTAGGTAGGGCGTTTGCTTTGCACACCCCTGACTGGGTTTGATCCCGGCATCTCATATGGTCCCCCGAGCAGCTCCAGGAGTAATTCCTGAGTGCAAAGCCAGGAGTAAACCCTGAACATTGGCAGGTGTGACCCAAAGGGAAAAAATAATGGCTGTTAAAAGTCAACATTTCTATCATATGTCAAGATGTTTTAATTATTATTATTATTATTATTTTTTTTTGCGGAGGGCCACATTCAATGTGAACTCAGGGCTTACTCCTGGTTCTGCACTGAGGGATCACTCTAGCAGGGCTCAGGGGACCGTATGAAGTGTCTGGGATAGAAACTGGGTATAAGTTTCTCTCTCTGGACCAGGTGCCAAGGTGAGCAGCCAGTTCACCATAGACAGATTTTCAAAACAAACAAACAAACAAACAAACAAACAAACAATCAAACAAACCTGTTCCATGAGAGTGGAAACCTTTTGAAAAAATAAAATAATTTAGAAAGTTGAACACAGAGGGCTTTGTGGGAAATATTGTACCTAGCAAAAGCAGCTAGAATTCCAATTCCATCTTTGATGGAGAACTAGGAATGCATCCCCTTGCTCTGACCTCAACCCTCATGGTATATTAGAGAGACCAGGGGACATACTGTCAAGGTCCACTATGTGATTTCTTAGTTGCACGGTGGACGAGGATCTTGCTTCTGCTGGGGAGCTAGTGAATGCTCTCATTTGCAGGCAAACTAGCAATCTTGAGGGCAGGAGAATGAGAGGAAGGGCAGGCAAAGCAGTTGTGGGCCAGCAGGGAGAGAATATGCCTGTGAGCATGTTTGCGGATTTGAATACCAGGGCTGCCTCGGAGAATGGAGAAACTCCTGTAAAAAACAATTTGGTGGTGAATGCCTAAGCATAGAAGAAGGAATCTAAGATAGACATGCTTTCTCTCCATCATGGAGAACCACAGGAGAGAAGCCCCAGTTGGGAACTTGGAAATTTAACACAGCCACCAAAAATTCCCTGTGAGGAAGAGTCAGTTTAAGCATCTGTATCTTTTTTCTTTTTAGATCACACCTGGTGATGCTCAAGGGTTACTCCTGGCTCTGCATTCAGGAATTACTCCTGGTGTACCATATGGGATGCCAGGGATGGAACCATGGTTGGTGGCATGCAAGACAAATGCCCTACCCTCTGTGCTATCGCTCTGGCCCCAACTCAAATATCTGTTGAGTCTGAAAAGCACAAAAGCCAGATGGTTTTCTGCCTCATCTGAGTTAGACCCTTTCCCACTCTTTCTCTGCATCAGCCAGTCTCAGAGGGCTCAGGATGTTGTGATGTAGCTCTCTAGTATCCATGAATCAGAAGGAGAGATTCCACTTCACTTTCAGGACTCTTTTATGACTTGCAACAACCCGCTTTATCTGGGTGGAAAGAAAAGTCAGGCAGTTTTCTGGAGCTCTTCATGCCTGGAAGAGATGTTTTTCTCGCTGTTAATGTTAGACTGGAAGAGAAAATAAAATTATAATTTGGTCATATTATGAGCGGAGTCAGTTCTTCACGGTAAGAGTTACACTTTTGTGAATCTGAGGAAGACTCAGCCTTTTTCTGAAACTATATTCTCCTCTGCCCTTCTCCAGCTTCTCCAGCAATCTTCTGCCTCTATTTTCTTCACAGCACTGTCACTGTGTGAAAGTACCTTTGTGTGTTTGCTTGTCAGTTATTATCCCTTGGGTTGTAAGTTCCATTAAAAGCAAGAATCCCTCATCTTTGGCTCACTAGAATATCCCCAGTGACTGTAGTTTGTGCCCAGGGTGTATATATTTTCGAAAAATAATTGTTGGTGAAGAAATGAGTGTGTTAACCTGCTAAAGAATAGAAAGAGACCGTAGACTGAGAAAAAACATACATTTACCCAACTTCACTGGTATTCCTCTTTTTCTGTTATGAATTTTAATGTAATTATGAACTCAAGCTGAGGTGATTAACAATGTTCATGCTATTTGTATGATTAATTTTCTTAGTCAACTCATGAAAGAACACTCACACTCCAAAGTGTGAGAACATTTAAATAAAGATTGAGAGGAAGTATTAAGCAGAATACATTTGAGTAGGAATCAACTTGAATGTATTTTTATGCAAGAAAACATACTTTCCAACAAGGTTTT
This sequence comes from Cryptotis parvus, assembly GCA_021461705.1. Taxonomy (NCBI): domain Eukaryota; kingdom Metazoa; phylum Chordata; class Mammalia; order Eulipotyphla; family Soricidae; genus Cryptotis; species Cryptotis parvus. The sequence goes on along the minus strand of JAJIBD010013646.1, from coordinate 8,480 downwards.
TCAGGAATCTTCTTTTATTTTAAATTTTTTAATTTAAGCATTTTAAATGTAATATGATTTTGAGCATATAATGTTCCAACTCCAAACCCACCACTAGGATCCATGTCTCAACTTGATGAATAAGCCATTCTGTTGAAATAGCTAATTTGCAAAGAACAAGGGTGGCCATGAAGACAGATGGTTACCTTTCAATCAGCATCTACCAAGAAGCAGTCAACCTGAGTCCCACAAAACCAAGGAAATACATTTTCTTCTTGGATGCAAAAACCACAGCTTAAACCATTTTCTATTATTTATACTTCAGGGCCCATGAAAGAGTTAAGATGGACTTGGTATAAAAGTAGACCAAAGCATCTGACCTTGCTCATCAGTGACAGTGACTGTAGTAAGGAAGCTCTGCTGACACAGACCTCACTAGCATTACTATTTTATTTATTTATCTTTGGTTTTAAGTCACACCCAGAAATGCTCAGGGGATTATTCCTGGGTCTGCAGTCAGAAATTACTCCTGGTGGTGCTAGGGAGATGTCGGAGATTGAACCCAGGTTGGCTGCATGCAAAGCTAGTGCCCTACCCACTGCATTTTCTCTCTAGTCCCCAAACAATACTATTTTGACTAGGTCTTGACCACATAAGTGTCTCCATCACAAAAGAACAATCACTTGATAAGTTGATCACTTGACATCCTGTTGTTTGTCGATTTGCTCCAGTGGGTACCAGTAACATTTCCATTTGTCCTGTCATGTGCCAATGTAGCCCAATGGCATTGGCTTGCTCCAGGAATACAAAGAGCCTCAAACCGTTCATTCAGGGTCTTGACGAAGAAGTCTGAATACCTTGTAGGTGGGAGGCCACGTGATCTTTTGATGTCTCGTGGGATCCAGTCAGTAACGGCTCTAGTCCAGCGGTCGCCTCCAAGTTGCATTACATGTCTAGCCCATCTGATTTTCGATGCCTTGGCAAAACCAGTAAAAACAATGGATTCCGTTCCCTGACCCCAAAAGAGCCCTAAATACGATAGAATGGGGGAAATGTGTGTTTACAGAACCCAAGGGTGAAGGAAAAGGGACAAAACTCAATTACAAAGACCTCATTGCTGCTAACCAGGGCAGTCCGTAAGCAAAACCAGAGAAGGCAAATCAGTGGTAGTCCATAGGTTAAGTGGTAATTGAGCCTGGGTTCAATTTGCATTCTCAGTAAGCCGAATTGATATTCTGCCAGAGCTGGAACAGAGGCAGAGACTGAGTCAGTTCTCTCATCCCAGGAAAGATTAAAAGAGGAACCGGGCAGGTCAGGAGGAGATCAGAGACTGAGGCTCAGGGTGGTGTTTGGGGTTGAGGGGAAGGGTCCAAAATGCAACTAGCACTCACATTGTTCTTCATGTTGCTTTTTGTTCTTCTTTGTCTCCTGGGATTTCTGGCCAATGGGTTCATTGTGCTGGCGCTGAGCAGAGAGAGGATGTGTCGGGGGAGGCTGCTTCCCTCTGATTTGATTCTGCTCTGCTTGGGGCCAGCCGCTTCTGCCTGCAGTGGGTTGGCATGGTCAACAGCTTCTATTACTTCCTCCACTTCAAGGAGTACAGATCTGCCCGCCAGTTCTTTGGGCTGCACTGGGACTTTCTGAACACAGCCACCTACTGGTTTGGCACCTGGCTCAGCGCACTCTTCTGCTTGAAGGTTGCCAATGTTACCCATCCCGCCTTCCTCTGGCTGAAGTGGAGGTTCCTGGGGTCAGTGCCCTGGCTGCTTCTGGGCTCCCTCCTCATGTCCTGCATGGTCACCCTGCTGTTCTTTTGGGGGAACCATCAAGTGTATCAAGGATTCTTCACCAGAAGACTTTTTGAGAACATAACGCATAAGGAGTGGAGCAGGAGGCTGGAATTCTCCTATTTCTTGCCCCTGAAGCTAGTCACGTTGTCTGTTCCCTGCTCTATTTTCCTACTCTCCATTGTGCTGTTGATCATTTCACTGAAGACTCACATGGGGAGGATGCGGCACCACATGCACAGCCCACAGGACCCCCGCGCCCAGGCTCACACACGAGCCCTGAAGTCACTCGTCTCCTTCCTCATTCTTTATGCTCTTTCCTTTGTGTCTCTGATTATTGACATATTGGGGTTCTTCTCTGTGGAGAGTGACTGGTTCTGGCTTTGGCAAAATGTAATCTACCTGTGCACGTCTGTCCATCCCTTGATCCTGATCCTCAGCAATCCCCGACTTCAAGCCATGTGCAGGCACCTAGGTCTGTTGGCCAGGGGCCTCTGGAAGTCCTAAGCTGACTTGGTCTCCTAATCTGGGCCCCTAGATGAGACTCAGGTTGGCATGACTGAGTCTGGTCGCCTTATCTGAAAATGTCTTTAAGCAGGCACCTCCTGACTTAGATTGCAGAGTCATCTTTGGACAGTAAATCTGGGAATTCCCTGAGCACCTGAAGGTGCCCCTCCTTGAATACCTGAAATGCACTCCACTTTTGTTTCAGCAAGCCATTGTTGTACAGAAAATTAGGGCATATTTGCTGCAATTTTCTCTGCTTCTTTTCTCTCTGTTTTGTGGAAAGCTTCAGTTAGAAATCTTGATTAATCAACTGTCTTACCTCCTTTGCCTATTGAGGAATCATTCATGCCTTTGACTGATTGAGGGTTTGAATGGAGGAGCAACAAACTTCGTGAAAATACAGTGAGATTCCAAGAGACACAGCAACAGCATCTATGGCAGATGGCAGTCAGTTCTCTTAGGCCTCTTTCCATGCCGAGTCTTTTTCTCCTGCCAGACTTGGATAAGGTTTCTTTCTAGCACCCCATCTGAAAACAATGATTTATATTGGTTTGGGGGCCACACCCTGTGGTGCTCATGGCTCACTTCTGGCTCTGTGCCCAGCAGGGGAGGTGGTGTCTCTCCTGGTGCTGAGGGGCCATATGTGTCAGGGATTGAATCAGGTTACGGATTTACAGTGTGTAAGCCCCTTAACTATCTCTCTAACTGACCCATCTTAAAAAATGAATATTCCCACTATTCTTCTTTAGTTTTCTCCGTTCTAAAGTCTTAAATGGTAGTTATTGCTTCATATTTATTCTTCCTTTAGAATACATGTTATGATCAGTACCTTTTCCAGTCTGAATCAGGAATTATTTTCCTCTCAAGTAAATGCCACAAAATTATGCTGAATTGAATAAACACCTAAATTTTTGTTCTGAAAAATAAGGATTCATGATGTTCACTTTGTGTTCAAAATTGTGCTTAGTCTTTTTTTTTTTAAGTGACAGCTTGATAGATATTTTTGTTTTGGGGTCACATTTGGCAGTACTTGGGGCTTACTCCTGACTCTGTGCTCAGGGATCTCTTCTGTGAATCTCAGGGGATAATATGGAGTGGGGGTATTGAACCCGTTTGCCTCATGCAATTCAAGTACCTACCCACTGTATTATCTCACCAGCCCCAGATAAACTCTATGTCTAAAATATTATTTTGAAGTAGTTTACTCTTACTACTATACAGACATTTTTAGAAATATTTTTGGAGATGCTAGTAGAAGAAAGTTGACATGGGTGGTAGGTTTGGCGTTAGAACTTTGTAGGACTAAAAACTCAACTATCAATAATTTTATGAATCAATGTTCTTTAATAAAATAAAATAAAATTTTTGAAAAGAAATATTTGGGAGAAAATTAATAAGTGTACAGATTATTATTAAATGTATTTAATGATTTATAAATAATATATAAATTAAATATATAAAGTTTAAATCATGCAAAGACTATTACTATTTTTCTTTTTTCTTAAGTTTCTATGCTTATAAGATTCTTTGAAACTGCACAAATTTGTCACTGACACTTATTTATTTTTGGAGAACTATCTGAGAGTTAGTTGCCTTTAAGGAAGACTCGGAAGCTTTTACTAAAAGACATCAGTAGACAAATTTCAGAGAGTCACTTGCAACTGAATTCCAACAGGAAGAAATTTAATATCTGAGAGTGAAAATAATTTTGCCACAGGAGGGACGTGCTGCTACATGAAGGCACATTAAGAGTAGACAGAAAGACTTTTCCTCCTTGTTTTGGACAGATAAGAATGAGGCATTCGAACCATTTTATCTCTGTCCTTGTAGATATTTTTTTTATATAGTAGAAAACTACTCATACTTAATAGCCCAGAAACTTACATATTGATATATGTTAGATCAGTGACTAAGTCTACAGTGACTGTCTACTTTTATACAATAGTTGTTGTTCAGCCCTTCTGACCCTTAAACGTTCTTGGACTTTTATCTATGTGGACACAGGTAGCTTTTCTTCACCTTTTTTCTTTAAAGAATAGATGCACCACAGTTTACTTGACTAGCCTGCTACTTGTGGCCATTTAATTTGAATCCTGTCTTTTGTTTTTCTAATAGTGTTACAATGATGAATGAATCTTATATATATATATAAAATCTTGCACACATGCAAATTACTTGAGCATAAATTCCGTGAAGTGGAATTACTGGGTGAAATAGCATCTAATTTTTACAATTTTGACAGTACTACCATTTCTAAGTTTGGACCAAATTACCCATGGCAATGTTATGGAAGTGACTTTGTACACATTTTACTATTATTATTATTATTTGCTAATATATACAGTAATAGACAACAATTGATACAGTTGTAATTTGCATTACTTTAATTTTGAGTAAGGTTTATCAGTATTGTGAGTAGATGCTTTGAGGCAATCATTCGTATTTACTTTCTGTGGAAAGTCTATATCTTTACTTAAGTTTAGATTTGTGTTTCTTGTTTCATATCAGTTTGTAAGAGTTCTTCAGATCTTAGAGAAATTACTCTTATTTTTAAATGATTGGCAAGACATTCCCCCCACTTACAGTGTTTTTATCTTAAATTTTCTTGGTTGTATTTAGGTTTAAAACTTTCTTTTTAAAAAAAATTATTTATTTATTTATTTATTTGTTTTTTAATTTTTAATTTTTACAATTACAAAGATATACAATTAAAAAAGTTCATATTTGGGTTTTGGTCATACAGTGTTCCAGCACCCATCCCTCCACCAGTGCCCATCTCCCACCACCAACGTCTTTGGTTCCCTCCCCCTCCCCCCCCCTCCTCCATGGCAGGTTCTTTATTTCTTTCCATTTCTCTCTATTTCTCTTTTCCTTCCCCTCCAGACTATGGATTACAGAACATACATTAAAGGGTTGTCATGTGTATCTTTTGCCTCTATTTAATGCTCAGTTCTAGGTTGGCATTAGTACCCTCGACAATTGTTAGCACACTGTTCCCATTCCTGGGAATCTACTCAGGTTTAAAACTTTCTTTTTTTTTTTTTTTTTTTGCTTTTTGGGTCACACCCGGCGATGCTCAGGGGTTACTCCTGGCTCTGCACTCAGGAATTACTCCTGGCGGTGCTCGGGGACCATATGGGATGCCGGGATCGAACCCAGGCCGGCACAGGCCGGCCGCGTGCAAGGCAAACGCCCCTACCCGCTGGGCTATCTCTCCGGCCCCAAAACTTTCTTATTTTGAAATATAGACTCACAATCTTATTTTGAAATATAGACTCAATTGAAAAAAGTGTACACATTCCTTTATACACTTCACCAAGCTCTCCCCAGGGTGACCTCTTAGATGACTTTAGTACCATAGCCAAACTGGGAAATGGGCATCATTGCATTTGCTGTTAACTCTACTGAATTCACTGTTTTCACTATTGTTTTTGTAACCTGCATTAAAGTGTATGTGTTTGTGTGTATGTTTCTATGTAATTTTATCCCATGTATAGATTTCATAACCACAATTAAGATATAGAAATGATCCATCATCACAAAAGAACTTCATTGTGCAACACTTTGTCTCTGTAACTGCCTCCCACCTTAGGACTCATGTTTGCTTTTGTTTATTTCTTTACTTGGGCCACACTTAGCAGAGCTCTGGGGATGAAGCCACTCCCTGCTGTGGTGTGGGGGTGCTTGTGTTGGCAGCATTCAGGGTTTGCCTGGGACACTTCAGGTGGTGTTTGGGGGACTATGTAGTGCCAGGGCTCAAACTCAACAGCTTGGCATGTTCTTTACCATGTGAGTTACACCTCTGGCCTCTGACTGCTGGAAATTTGTCCCCTAGAAGACATTATTCATCATTTTACACCATGAAAGACTACACCTTTTCGATTTCTTCTGGAGCTTTTCACTGTTACTTTTTCATCAACAGTTTTGAATTTTATAGACTTTATTCTGATATGAAGTATCAGATATGAAGAAATCAAATATTTTTTTTTTGCTTTTTTGAGTCACACCCGGCAATGCTCAGGGGTTTCTCCTGGCTCTGCACTCAGGAATTACTCCTGGCAGTGCTCGGGGACCATATGGGATGCCGAGGATCGAACCCTGGCTGACACGGGTCAGCCGGATGCAAGGCAAACGTCCCTACCCGCTGGACTATCGCTCCGGTCCCACAAATCAAATATATTTTAATAGATGATTAACTTTCTACCTTGACACTATTTATTGAATAATTTTGAAGAACTCCACTGATTTAAAATTTCTTCTCTGACCATCTCTTAATTCCTCTAAATGCTGTTTTTCTCCAAAACCCTCTTTTCCCCCATTGTCTTGATGGACACATGCACCATTGCTACGACATTTTAACTATTTTAAATTTATGATGTTTGAATACCTGGTAAATTAGCCTTTCTTCTGTTTCCTTTGTTTTAGAAATTTCCTGGCTATTATTTTTAATATTCTAGACATGTCATATCTTAAAATTTTCTTGAAAATGTAAGTGGATCTATTAAATGCATAATTTAATATAAAAAATATAAATACCCATGATGGCACCTTATTGTTTATTCAGTAATAAGATATAAAAACTTACACATATTTTTAAAGTTTGCTTAATTTTACCCAGGAGAGTTTTAATATTTTGATAGACATGTTTCTACATTTTCTATGAAGTTATCTAGAAATAAGTAACCCTTTACATTTTAGCTTCCTGATAATTAAGTGGAGTTATAGTAACTATCTCAGAATAATTGCAAAGGTTGAAATAGGTGGGTAATATATATGCATGCTACTTAAGAAGTAGGCCTTATAATACATTCATTGTACTGTAATATGAAAAGAAGAGAGAAACCAGTATTGGCAAAAACTTTTTTAGTCACCAAACAAGATTGCTTTTTCTTTTTTACTATTCTTTGGCTCTTTCTTTTTTTCCACCAGTTTTCTATCACTAAACAGGCAAATATGCTACATGCAACTGAGATGAAGCCCAACCTCTGTGGAGGATAAGTCAGCAGAAGGGGCTCTGACACGCAGCAGCCCTGCTGTGTGCTAGAGGATCTGACTTCAGGATCATTCACTCCAGGGATATTTGACATCATCTGAGGGAGGCAAAAAAGGGCAAGGACTTGTTTTGAAGACATAAAGGGAAATGAAGAACTTGTAGTAGGAATACTAAGAAATGCTAGGCAATATCTGGCTATTATCTTTAAATCAGGTTTATTTTTATTTTTTTGGGGGGCTACACCCAGCTGTGCTCAAGGCTTACTCTGACTCTGTGCTAATTTCTAGTGGGACATGGGGGACCATCTGGGGTGCTGAGGATTGAATCTGGGTCAGCTGCATGCAAGGCAAAAGCCCTACCCTATGTACTATCTATTGCTCTAGCCTTACATTTAAATTTTATTTTTATGTTCTGAAAATTGTTATGTTGAGTGGTTGTAATTGAGGAAAGACATGAACAGAGTAAGCAAATGTTTTGAAAATCTATCAGCTCAGTGGGGAAGCAGGTTGGCTGATGGACCTTGGACCTGAAGCTTGACATTCTCCTGTCCTGTCCAGTATCTTTTCATTTCTTTCTTTCTTTGTTCCTTTCTTTATTTTGACTTTTCTGACCACACCCAGCTATGCTAAGGGGTTACTCCTGGCTGTGCACTTAAGAATTACTCCTGGCAGTGCTTGGGGGACCATGTGGGAGGCCAGGGATGGAACCTGGATTGCCTGTGTCCAAAGCAAATACCCTACCCACTGTACTATTGCTCTGGCCCCTTCAGTAGCTTTTCTTAATGTGATTCCAAGTTCTTTGGTGACACGAGCCACTGGAAATGATCACATACACTACAAAAGGCTTTAAAAGGTGTCTACCTTGCAAAATGTGAGAACACACTGATATAAACCAAAATATCAGTCAGAACCCACCACTAATTTTTTTTTTTTTTTTTTTTTTGCTTTTTGGGTCACACCTGGCGACTCTCAGGGGTTACTACTGGCTCTGCACTCAGGAATCACTCCTGGGGGTGCTCGGGGACCATATGGGATGCCGGGAATCAAACCCGGCCGGCATGGGCCGGCCACGTGCAAGGCAAACACCCTACCTGCTGGGCTATCACTCTGGCCCCTCCACCACTAATCTTTGGGACGCCATAGAGCTGGGGAATGTATTCAGTAACAAATGCACTTTGTGAATGCTTGCAAATATATGATACACTGAGCTGGGGA